>KE506606.1:59353-74044 GCA_000441515.1 Elaeis oleifera | reverse complement strand
AAAAAAGAAAGAAGAAGAAGAAGAAAAATACAGCAGATTATATATATATATATATATAGAATTCGTATTGGTCCACTCTAAAATTATTTCTGAATATTTAAAATAAAAATCAATCTCAGTCCATAATTTTATAATTTTACTTATTGTATTGACCCAAATGAATGTTGGGATTTTAGGAAGTTGGCACTGTAGTGTCTATTCCACTAAAGCATAGGTGGGTGGAGACACACCTGAGTGATGCCAGGTTGGTGTTAACATAGACATGAATTCCAGTTTACGCACATCATAAGCTGCATTTTCTAGTGAATATGCTATTTTTATACCGTTTAAATTTTCATATGTGAAGAATTAGCTCTAAGCAGTACTAATATCCTATAAAGAGCAGTATTTGTTTAGCAGTTCAAGAGCCATTTGCAGGTTACGAGTCTAATAGAAGCAACGTGTCTCTATCTTCATTGTGTCCACCTTTATTTATTCAGCAGCTGAAGCTTATTTTACTTCTGAATTTACTGACCCGTCTGCTGTTGATTCGTTGCTAAGCAGAAGGGTTGCGAGCGTTATGAACCATTAGCTCCACTGCCACCATCCTCTTTCATATTAAGCTGTGGTGTCTTCACTTGGCATGGTCCAGGCAGCCATTACCGATTTAGAAATCAGAAAGCATGAAGAAATAGTAACCCATGAATCAGCTGCAGGCTTTGGTTAATTAAATCAAGATTTTCATCTTGATGAACTATTGATTAGCATCCTTTAGGCACCCCACCAGTACGAGGACAGCAAATTAACGGGTCCAACACAAACCAATTACATTTTAGGATCTTGATTTTGTCGGATTTAACCCACTGATTGATTGGACCTACTTGGGCTGAGCACATGAAAACAATTTTAGATCCAATGGATCATTCGGATCGAGTTGGGATCACGCAAGACCGGTTCTGGCACAAAATCAAAATGTTCTGGTTTGGGATGGACCGAGGTCAGGTGGAATTTGTAATTCTGGTCAAGCATTTAACTGTACTAAAAGTAAATAATCATAATCAAATAAAACTTTTAATAAAACCACAGGAATTCCGCATTAGATATGAACTTTTATCGCAAAGGATTCCAATTTGATAAATTAAAGATTCTCTTAATTAGGATAAATGTTTCCAAACTTTGCTTTAAAAATTAATAACTAAGGTACATTTACCAGCTGGGGCATTCGCGCGGAACCTAGTGATGGTGGTGGAGAACCAAGCACCGAACCCAATGGGGTGCACAGGATCATGCCCATCTCCAGCCTTACCAAGGAGGAGTTCGAGCAGATGTTCACAGAATGGAGGCGAAGGATGATGAGGGCATAAATCGATTTTAGTAAGAAAAATTGACGAGCGCAGTGCCTCTCCAACTACGATTAAGGTGGATAGCTTGCCATCAAGCTTTGATTGAGGGAGAGGAGAAAAAATCAGTTATGGAAAAAAAAAGAAAATCTCATGCCATGTAGATAATTATTAGTCATAGGTCTTATACAAAAAGGAGAAATTTTGAAAAATAAAACATGATCATTATATTACAAATATATTAATAAGGAGGAAATATAATATTCGAGGCATAATTGAAGAACATTCCATTGCATCTATAAATGTTAAAGTTCCTCTTGTTGATACGGAAACAAAGCTCAAACAATTTTTGCTGTATACCATCGCACTGAGCAACTGGATTGGAAGCTTATAGAGCACTTCTGAGTTGATCTTGTGCATATAGATTAGTTGCGCTTGGTATAATTACTATAATAATTTATTAAAAAATAAATGATAATAGATCTTTTATAGAAAAATTAATATATAGAAATGGATATTACCGCCATCAGAAAGTATTTGGATGAGCTGACACAAATTCATGCTACAATTGAGCGCATGTTGAAAATAGTTATATTGGTTCAAATATTTAATGATGTCTGATTATTAATCACAGTCTACAGTTTGAAAAAGGTATATTGGAGAGATATTAAAATTGCTTCCGCTGCATCCAATTAGACAGGATGTTGCATTAAAATTTGTTACCAGAATCATGACTTGTGGTGATTAGGGTTTCATATATGAGCTCCTCACCACCATACCAGGCCATTGAATTGATAAATAGAAGAATTAAAAATTCTTTGGAGTTGTGCAATTGTGCAAGGAAAGAAGAAAACAGCAAATGTAAACAGTAGTTTCTTCCTTTTCTGCTGAAGATACTATAGTTGTAGTTGATGGAGAAGGGTCTCCATCACCCATTTATAAGATATTTGTGAAAGAGTTTAGGTTGATGAATGCTAGGTAGATAATCTAGGTTGTTGAATGTTAGGTAAATCATCTAAAATGAATCATAGGTTGGTTTTTTTTGGCTTTTTGGCATAGCGATATATGCTAGGTAAATCATCACCAGTTACCAACACAAGCGGTGGGCATTACAAGTCAATGGTTGGTGATTTCCGAGACCGTGACTGCATGCATGGGATAGGCATCCTCCCAATATCATATGCAAGCTCCCTAAACCTGCTCATTGGTGTGATACACACGAGCAAGTATGACCCACGCAATCGGATAAAACTTCTACGATCGGCTTGATCATGAAAAAATTATAGTCAGACCGTCATCATCTGCCACGTGTCCTCCAATCCCATGGATCACAAAGTAGAGAGAGAAAAAAAAGAGTGGACAAGAGGGGAGAGAGAGGGTTGGTAGCGCCAGAGCCTGGAGAGCGGAGGGTGGGCCGCGGTGGGGCGGCATGAACGATAGGGCCGGGTGTAGATGGTCGGGAGGCCGGGTTGCAGGCGTCGGGGCGGAGGGCTGGGATGGGGGTGGGCAGGGGCCAGGGTGGGGCGGGCGGTTGGGTGCAGGCGTCGGGGCGTAGGGTCATGGCAAGGACGGCACGGACGTTAGAGGGTGGGGTGCAAGCGGTCGGGAGAGGGGCCGAGGTGCAGGCGTCGGGACGGAGCCACCCAAAGGAGAGGGTTGGGCATGGAGGCATTGGGGTGGAGGCTACGGCGGGAGCGACACAGATGTCTGGAGACTGGGGTACAGGCAGCCGGGCGGAGCCGGGGCAGGGGCCGGGCTACGGGTGCCGACAGGGAGGGGCGGGGGCCTGGGGTGCAGGCATCGGGGCGGAGCCGTCTAAGGGGGGATTGGGTGCGAAGGCATTAGGGCGGGGGCTGCAGCGAGGCAGCACGGACGTCGAGGGTCAAGGTGCAGACATCGGGGCGACGGGGCGAAGCGTCGGGCTACAGGCATCGACGGGCCGGAGGCGGGGGGCTGGAGTGTAGACGTCAGGTGGAGCCGGCAGGGGATTGGGTGCGGAGAAGAAGAATTAATTTTTTTTTATTTATAGAGATACGTGATAGATGATGACGGCCGATCGCAATTTTTTTTATGTTCGGGCCGGCCATAGAAATTTTATCCCACAGAATCATCATCCATCGTAGATAGGACTGGCCCATCACTGGCGGGCTAAACACGTTCTCTTTTATCAAAACACTATTTCTCATTAAGTCACAGTAACTCACTGCTCCATATATCGAGCAAGCTTAGTACTAAAACATGATGACGAAAGATTTTTTTTGTTCTTTTTTTCCTTGTAATAGTACAAATGTAGGATTGGAATTTGAAGAAGAAATTAGTCCCAATAGCTCAGCTGATGGGAGCATGGTTTTAGGTGATGAAGAAGGCTACGACCTTGTCTCAAAAAAAGGAAGACGACCATAACCTAACATCAATACGAGACTCTCCAACAATTGTGTCCGGTATCTTAGTACATCACAACACTATCATATCCTTGCATTCATCATGAGATTCACAAGATATGAGCTCTCTTTCCTCCTAATTTCTTATATCCTATGTGATGTGGCTTACATCAGATCTATCAACCATGAGCTGATACTTGGCATGCATCGACAGGAAAAAAGAAAAGAAAAAAAAATTTCCCTAGTCGGAAAAGTCTTCCTTGGTTTGACTTCACTCGAATTAGAACTGAAGAGCCAACACCGATGGAACCAAGACTTCTCATTTATTAAAAGTAGGTTGATGTACCAGCTGGAACGTATCACATACCATTACACAGTAATCTACTCTTTTTTAGGTCTTCTTTTCTCTATTCCCCAAAGCCCTGTCTTCATTTTCATATCCTAGTACAACAAACAATTTCCCATCGCCAAAGAATTCCATTCTCATGCATGATTTTAATTTGGCACCCAAAACTATAGTAATAGCCTTTTGTGATAGGATGAAAATGTCGTCAACCCAAAATATATAGTTGCTTGAGTTTATGAAAAGATAACTCCAAAGTTCTAAATGGTGACAAGTACCAATTATTGTTACAAATTATTGTTTTCTGCGACAAGAATCTATGTGGCACTAGATTACCTATCATAAGAAACAATTTCTTGTGGTTAGTGAGAAGTTCAGAGAAGTTATGTAGGTAAAAGTTAGGAAAGTAAATAAAAAATGCATAGTTATAGATAGATTTGTTAATTGTTCTCGGTGAAATAAACACAGAAATGGCAATAATGCTTGAAACATCTATCATCAACAGTTTTTATCATTAATTTTACTCCATGAGCGTTCAATGAAATATCACCGAGTAGTTTATAAATAATCC
Source organism: Elaeis oleifera (assembly GCA_000441515.1). Classification (NCBI taxonomy): domain Eukaryota; kingdom Viridiplantae; phylum Streptophyta; class Magnoliopsida; order Arecales; family Arecaceae; genus Elaeis; species Elaeis oleifera. Next base: position 69,430 of record KE506606.1, on the reverse strand, counting down.
GTAACTTTACCTTTCAAATAAAGAGCCATTGAATAATTCTTCAATAATTTTATTAAATTCCCCTAGTGAGCTGTGGACTTCTTGGAGGCAGGATAAGGCTCAGTTTAATTGGAGAATGCCGATGGGAACACTTCCAAAAAGGGTCTTCAAGGGATTCAAAGCGCGTTACGCTCTCGGTGGAGAACTGAATTCATGTAAAGTTCCGGATAGAAAGAAAGGAATCTAACATTGAGGTTTCCAACTCTACAACTCAAAGTGGATCAACCCTGTCTTTTCCTAGCTTGTTTCTGATTCCTGGTGGTGGGCTGCTTTCATTCATCTATTTCCCATATGTTTCCATGATTACATTACCTGAGCATGAATCATTTGGCTAATGTAGAAATCTAGAAATCATTCAGCTAGTATTGTTCCTAAAGAAGCATGTTAGCCTCACTTCATCCATTTTTCTCATTATTCGAATGATGACCTCCCTTCCACCTACCTTGTCCAAAAGGTTTCACAAATAGCCAGTTTCATATACAGCTTGCGCTTATCAACGTCAAATCAGCATTCAGGACTAAGCATGATACCTAGTTATAGCTGCTTCTCTCCCACGCCGTCAACTTTGCTATAATTCTTATGACCATTGTTTACACCATAAATAATCTAGGCGGTGGCCAAGGGCAAGCATGCTGCCTGCTATCTTTTTTTGTAGTATTTTGATCAATGTTGAGCATGTCAATGCCTTCTCGAGTAAAAGCACAATTTTGAAGTAATTCTTAGATTAATTAGAATATGAGTGCTCAATATGGGATGAGAAAAAAATAATATATATATATATAGATTCCCTTGGCTAATGTGGTAATTCGTAAGGTGCGAAACCTGGATGTATCAAGATTCCCTTGGTGCTTAAGATTATCATCCTATACTACTAGATCATATCCTCCCATACCTGGTTATGACCAATATGAATATGCACTGTTTAACTATTCATATTCAAGCGATCATCATCCTCCCCAGCCTCATTTGGATTGTGGATCACACTTTGTCTAATACTTTTATAGATTTTCGCAACCATACCTAATAAAGCAGCAGTAGCAGCATGACCATTCGATATAAACTATCTACCAAGATCCTGAACAAGTACAATACCAAGTTTGGAGTCAAGTCCTAGGACCAAACTATGCATGCGACTAATACGTGCATGGAGGACATAGATACTTGACTTGGAATTGAATAGATGTATTCATGTTTCATTCCAATTTTTAATATGAATATTTTACATTTTCAGTGTGATACTAAGTTAGTTTAACATGCATTATATAGTCACACCATCATTTAAGTATGTAATATAACAAAATAAAGTATATTATATTTCAATATCAAAAATGAACTCACAAACACTATTTCCACGTAAACAAAACTTTCCAAAACTGGAAAATAAAAAAATAAAATATATTTTCAAGTATACCAGTGTCCTATTAATTAATTAGCATAGTAAACATTTGATGATGGAATTTTCAAGCCATCATCATTAGCTCCCATGCATGAATGATGCAAGTAGCATATTAATATTCAACATAGAGAAATAAAATGAGTACTCAAGTTTCCATACAAAGGCATCCTAATATATAGTCTATGGACCAAAGCATCATGCCTCGAACATCATCATATCATGCTGACACTTTGGCACACATTGGCACAAAAAAGACACTAGTTTGCAAGCTTATTCAGGAGAAGAATACTAAGATATGCTACTATATTTGAGTTTTCTTCAACATTAATTTTTATACTAGCACAAAATCATGGGTTAAACGAATAAACATAGTTTTGATTTATCTATAATTAAGTATCTAGAATCGAGACCATCCTAGAATCCATGTTTAAAATCATTTCATGTGTACATTGCATAATCAACATTTTAAATAAGCACGGCAATGTTTCATATTTATGACAGATTGTAGGTCTCATACACATTAACAGTAATGTGGGAATCTTGCACACTATGATTATCTTTAAAACCTTTGGTCTGGTATAAAGTGACAACCTTATATTGCTTCCAAGTACAATATGCACATGACATTCAAATCCTTCAGAACCAGATGGCAGTATAATCAACTGAGTTGAGTTCTAGACTATGTTGAGCAAAATAAACGGTTCAAGATGATTGAACATAGGTTAAAATTGCTTACTTCTAAAACAGGCACAATGCTAGGGCTATCCACATAATAAAAAGGATGGTGCGGTGCACACAAATCCCACAACTGAGGAGGGTCAAATATATGCAGTCTTATCTCCATGTGCGGAGATGCTGTCTCCGTATTTTAACCTTATGACATCCAGATTGCTATGGAGCAAACTGGAGCTATCCTTAAAATGCAGTTTTTAAAAATAACACTTGTGCTAGAGAGATTACAAACAAGGTTTGACATGTTAGCACAATAAACAACTCAAGATCATAGTTGTCTATTTTTATAATTAGGAAGCAAAATGGATTCCAAGTTTGAACGTACATATTTTGCCAAATGTACAAGTATATACCAACCAAATTCCAGATAATTACAGATAAGCAGAAACTCATTAACCTATAAAGTGAATAAACAAATAGCACAAGTATAAACCTGAAATTAAGGTAATCATATATGGCATCCAATATAAATTGTTTCTCAGCTTCATGTGGTTCTGGGAGCATTATGATTTTACGTTGGAATCTGTAGTCCCTGCAAGTGTCCTTCCCAACCCGGGCAACATGAACACTGCACGCCCATCCTTATTTTGGGAACAATTGGTCCCATTGGCTCAGGAGAATAATAATCAGGTAGAACTATGCGCACACCACCGCATGGACGACATGGGTAGTGCATCATCATCATCATCATTATTATTTTGAGGAAAAGAAGGTTAAACCTTTATTATTTATTAATTTATTACGTATAGCGTTTACAGGTTGTAACGATGACAACCCTAAGGTGTACAAGGGAATCGAGAAGGAAACATCTCTATTCCTGTTTCCTTGCGGAGTCACCAAATGGTCCAGCTACATTTACAACAACGTTTGCAAATGCTTCAAACTTTTTTTCCTGATGCTTAGTTACACAAAATAGACAAAAGAGAGAATCTATTGCTGATACTATATGTAAAAGGTAAGAACAATAATGACTGGAAATTGATGATAAATAAACATTGTACACATGTTTACTTGTAACTAAGGTGGTGATGAATATACATACCCCTTCTATCTTTTCCTGAGCTAGATATCTTGCAGGCATGCAAAATTTGAAATATTAGGCCATTTGTGCATGTCAATTTAACAGACAGGTTGTTGTATACCGACCAGGATATAGATAACATTTGAAACCTAGCTCTAGAACAAATGAAATTCTCCAGTATGAACTTCAATTGCATAATGGTTGAAAATCCACTCCCTACAATTATTTGTCCATTTAATTTCACTAAGACAGCAATCATTCGTGAGATAGAGCTTTCTAAAGGGTCTGACTGGATTGTATATATTTTCAAGAAATAAATAAATTCCATTATGTATTCATCTAAATAATGGGTCGCCAAAAACATGTTTATGTTATTACAGAAAGACCAATAGAGACCAGTTGTTTGCTTGGAAATACAGAAACTTAGATTATTAAATTTTGAACAACTATAAGGTCCACGTTCGATTTTCAAAACCCATGATCGTTGAAAAAAATAATTGTGACAAGTTCCTTTTTGGATAAATATATGGTGCCTCTGCCTTATCTCACCTTGTAATATAGCGAACTGTTATGGTGCAGTGAATAGAAGTATGAACCTCAGGCAGCAGCATTAACTTGAAGAATATTACGAATTTTCTAGAATGCAAAAATAGCATTGCAGCACTGGCATGCTGTCAGTATAACAATTGTATCTGTATATACTAATAAGTTGGATAACAGCTTCAGGCATGAAGTGTTTTATCATAATGTCAATGTAACATTTCAAGTAGTTCTCAGAAGAATTTTGCGAGAATGAGTTTGATGCACATGTATCTTTCAGAACAAGTTGTATTATGTGCTGTTGATGTTTGTGGTCAAAAATGAGGAAGAGTAAGATGAAATTCCTTTCTATGATAGTAGAAATTTGTGTGACAAGAAGCAGTCAGTTTGCTGCTGAGCATTTAGAGGAAAGATCTTCGCTATTGATGAGATGAAGAAGAACATTCTCTGATGAAGTCTGAAAGCATACAAGGTCAGCCTTGAGATAATGGAGAAGAGAAAACAATGAATTGCTATGTACTCTAGAAGAAGCAAACTACACAACAATAATGCTAAAAGATGCTTAGGAGAAGACTGAAGGCCCAGCTCAATTCAAGAGAAAAAGAAGGTCGAAGAAAACTGAAACAGAAAGAAAAGAAGAAAAAAAGATATGGCTTGGCGTGACAAAGCCTACTTCTACATAGTTGATTGGAAATCATGACTGGTTAACTGCATAGTTGGGTGGGACATGGTGTGACGATTAAGGTTAACTACATAGTTGGCTGCACTAGGAAAACGGAGAGTAGGAAGACTGTTGAGCTTCACAGAAGCAACAGGACTGAAATTGTACATTCTTGCAGGTAGCAGTGAATAATCCTCGCAAGTTAAGGCCCCTATAACTATGGTGTAGGCTTTTACAGAACATTTTTATTAAAATTCAAGCACACAAAATAGATATGCTAGTTCAGGTTTCATGTACAAGCATTTTGTGTTGGTAATGTTAGGTTATTAAGAGTTTGCTCTGTAAAGTGTAATCCAATGCTAATGGGTCATAACAGAGGCCACAAGATTGCCACTAGTTATTCTTATTAAGCATTGTAACAGTAATAGGTGGAATTTTTGCCAACCTAAGCTTACATAACTGAAGAAATATTATACGTGAGATGATCATTTGTATAGGTAATATTAAACTGCAAATCTAGTCAGTAGAAAAGCGTAACCATCAAAACATTAACTAAGTAACAATCTATGGATGGTGAACTTATACAAGTAGATTATTAGGAGTTTGCCCTGTAAACTGAAATCCAACATTAATGGGTCATAATAGAGGCCACAAGATTGCCACTAGTTATTCTTATTAAGCATTGTAACAATAATAGGTGGAAATTTTGTCAACCTAACCTTACATAACAGAAGAAATATCATACGCGAGATGATTATTTGTATAGGTAATATTAAACTGCAAATCTAATCAGTAGAAAAGCATTACCATCAAAACATTAACTAAGCAACAATCTATGGATGGTGAACTTATACAAGTAGATTATTTCTGGGAAACGAAGAGTAGGGACTTGGCTATGTCTAGCTACCTGACAAGTTTTCATGGATGTGCCCCGATTATCCCATCACCAAACTCATCCTCAATGAAGAAGATTACTTCTGTATTGTTAAGAACTGCCACACCCACTAGTGCAGCAGTGCAAGCCAATTCTACATTCAGCCGAGAATCATTCATTTGCCCATCATAGTGAACCATTGTTCTTTTCAAGCTTCAGTTGTGTCACTTGCTGGCAAGAGTAGGAAAAAGTTCAACTGACTCATTTGCAGAATAATATCGTGACAAATGTAGCATCCTTCGATCATTGACAAGATCATATAATTTAACCCATACAGTAACATACAACCTCAAACAAATCAAAAAATGGTGTCATGCGTGGCGTAAGTATGGGGTGTTCTCAATAACCTGTTAAGGCTCCCTGCGTGCATGGAAAACAAGTTTCAACTGTCCATAATCAAATTAAACACCATTCTCCGAGTACCTGACCCCCAAAGGATCACATTAGCATAATTAGACAGAAATGACTTATTAATAGATGGAATTCAAGCAGCTTGCTTGACACAAATCATATAAAAAGCCAGTTACCCGAGCTTTAATAGTCTAAATTACCCTAAACATCCTGGTTCTTTCCTACCTAATTTTCAGTAAAGATGAATCATTTCATCAAGAATTTTCACAGAGTTGAAACTGAGATCAACTCACTGTAAATGAGCGAAGTTTTCTAGTGATAAGTCACAGGAAAGGACTGGAGCTTAAATTTGCTGGAATGGGTAAGACGCATGATAATGAACTAGATGACCAGGAGCTTGTTATACTACACGGGAACAAACGTCTTGCCTATCAGCCACTGATAGAAACAAATAGAAAAGAAAATGTTCAAAGCTTGTCAGAAAATGTGGTTATATTCTATGGTCGGTATGGGTCCCAAATGTATTACGGCATTGGGCTTTATATTCTACTCACTTATTTGGTTTTGTTAGGCCTTATATCAGTTGGACCATAATATAACCCATGGTATGTGAACAAGAAAATACCCCCTGGTGAAGAAAAAGTGCACCACTTGATCACATTTAGCCACTCAATGTAATTAGTAATAAGCAAATATTTAATGCTACTCAATTTTTTCTCAAATTTTTTTAACAAAAATATTCTTTTCTCCCCGTAGAACAAAGAAAAAATGGTATTATTACTTTCTGATATCTTAAATGACCTCCTATCAGTATATATGACATTCCGAATAATATATATGACTTTATATATTATTATCTGATATCTTATTGGTTATTATGACTTTCTGATGCCTTATCTAACTTTTTGATACTTTATATAACTTCTTGAATAGTGTATATAACTTTCTGTAAATATATATGATATCCTGAATAATATATATAACTTTCTGTGTCTTTACATGATATCCTGTTAGTTATTATAACCATCAGGAAGTCATGTAAGACATCAAAAGTTATAATAATAACAGAAAGTCATATATATTGTTCAAGATGACATGTATATTTATAGAAAATCATATAAAGTATCAAGAAGTCATATATATTGTTTAAGATATCATATATATTCACAGAAAATCATATATATTCACAAAAAATTATGTAAGATATCAGAAAGCCATATATATTATTCAGAATGTCATATATATTCACAGAAAGTAATATATATTGTTTAGGACATCATATATATTCATAAGAAGTCATATAAGATATTAAGAAGTAATAATACTATTTTTTCTACTGAGGGAAAGGGTACTTTTGTCAAGCAAAATTTGAGAAAAAGTTGAGCACTATTAAATATCTGCCCCATTATTAATTGCATTACGTGGCTCAAATTGATTGGAAAGTGTGCTTTTTATCCATCAGGGGCAGTGGACAAAGAATTACTCCTGTGAACAAAAGATCTAGATCTAACAAATTAGTTGGTGGATTGAGTCAGGTTGGGCCTATAAAAAGATTTTAAGCCTAACAAGTGAGCTCGATTGTGTCTGGATTAAATATCCCTAAAACCCAACACAAAATGTTCAGGTTTGGATCTGGAACAGGTCTAGTTGAGTCTACAATTTAGATCAAACAATTTTTAACTAAAATATAATAATAAATTAAATATAAATTATTTAATTATTTAATAAATAATGAACCCATATATATAAATACGAGAGAGAGAGAGAGAGAGAGAGCATGACTTACACAATTAAGCAAGGATTCTTCAGAAAAAGCCACCAATCTTCAAAATTTTCCTAAAAGTTCAAAAATTCAGAGCCCCATATAACTATATCGAAAAATACCTAAAATAATTAAAAACTAAATCTCAACAACTTCATGACTTATCCAACACAAAACATACTTAATGTAGGACTCTTTCATACCAATCCTACTTATAGGACTATAGGATCAACTCCAAAAATCAGCTAAGTAAAATTTCAAAAAAATGATGAAATCTAAAGTAACTGATTATTTACTTGTGATTAACATTACATGCTCTACTAGTAACACCCCTTTATTAGTTAGAACAAGGTTACCGTCTACGTTGCTGGCTATTCATACTTCCTAATTAGGTGAAGCAATTTAAGATTGACGTCACTAACAACGTCACTAACATGTCCCTTTTTTTTTTTTTTGATATCCTTGTGGTAACCAATCAGCTAGTGGAGTTTCTGTGATCAATATTGTTGCATCATTCAAGAGTTTGTTGGAGGTGATTTTTACTAATCAAAGACATAGGCAAGTGAAAGATTCAAATAAGTTCGGAGCTTGCCAATCCCACCTTTCGATCGAGCCATTTTGAACGGTACTATCAGTCTCTTGACTTTGACCATCGATTCCGACTTCGATCGTCGATCCGAGTTACCAACACCAGAGAGACATCCCTACCAACCATGCCGTCGATTGATCTGAGGCCCCTTATCAGATTCGATCTGATTTGAAAATTTCTCACCTCTTTCAAATTCAAAAGAACCACGACATGACAGCTTGCTAAAAGCAAATAAGAAATAAATAACAAACAAATCTCTTTAAATAAGAGAAGGATAAAGCTGAATCTCATTAGATAAAGTAAGACTAATCGCCTAATCTTTCTACATTCTTACGACTCTTCAATCTCGCATATAAATAAAGACCCACAGGGGACCGTCAAGGTATGAAAAATTTCTCTCCCAAAAGTGCTAACTCCTTTCTTCTGTTCTTTAGATTTCTGACTTGAATGTCGGAGAGTCTCCGTCGGAGCTAATTTTGGTCGGAGATTTTTTTTGTAGGTCCTGCCACCACCGTCCAACCGCCGCAGTCCTGCAGTCACCACCAAGCTCCAACCGATCCGACCTCAAGATGAAATTCTACCACAATAGAATGGCACTAGAGGAAGAGTCCAGATCCATTTACAGAAAGAAGTGAGTATTCAATGGGAAGAGCTTCATCGCACTACTTCAACACCGACCGGATCTGATCATTTATAGATCAGTCAAGTACAGACCAAGACCAACCATCTGTAGATCAGTCGATCAGATCTGACTACCTTCAAATTGATCATACATCGATCAGATCAGATCATTTAGTGCTCTCCAGGCTATCCTGGTCAGACTCAAAACTGGGGGAAAGGAGATCGCAATATCCGAATAAAAAAAAGGTGACAAGCAAAGGCCACTCTCCAAAGGATTCCAGTCGCCTCCATCCAAAGCGAGCCCACCAAATCTCTCCATCCAAGTCTCTTCTATTCCCTCTCTCCCTTCCTTTTTCCACATTCGATCCAATTCTTCTTTAGATCAATCGATCTTTGGTGGAAATGGTGGCGGCCACGATTTCATGATGTCTCTGCAAGCTCCAATCCCAGATGAAGAACAAAACATTTATGGACGACATGCAAAAGAACCCATAGTGGGCCTCTATCTCCTACACCATCTTTATATGCCTTGAGTGCTCCAGCAAGCCCATGGCCTTGGCGCCCACATTAGCTTCGTGATCCGCTCTATTACCATGGATTTGTGGTTTGACATCCAACTCAAGCAAATGGAGGCCAGTGACAACGATCGCCTCAAACATCTAAATAATAATAATAATAATAATAAGTTTTCCTATCTCCTTGTGGACTGCTAAGACCACTAAGGGGAGAATAAACCCTGATGCTTAGGTGTGTTCAACGCCCTCTCCGATGTGGGCGACGGTAGTCAGACTAACCACAAGGCCTCCGACAATGCCAACACCCCTCATTCTCCGATGATTTCTGGCTCTAGATCTGAGCTCTTGTTGCTCTGATGCCTTAGACAAGTTCCGATCAAATCTCACGATGGCCGATCTCTAGGAGGAAGAGGCCAATCAAGGCAATCCCCCATGCCAGAAAGCTCTGATTCAAGATTTCTTGTTGTCGGCAAATTCTTCTACTCTCGATCATTGATGCCTCCTTGAATGTGCTGTTTAAGGTCGAGGATGAGGCAGAATCCTTATCTTCTTACCTCCGGAGCGATATCTCAAGCGAGTCCAGCTTGGTCTTCAATGGATCCGGGGCTCTGAAGCAATCGAGATCTCATTATCGAAGAGTCAGAAACTCGACTGCGATAGCGATTGTTGGAGGATGCCATGGCCAAGCCGAAGAGAGCCAGGGAGGCCAAGCCCAAGAAGTCATCCGCTCCCTGGAAGCCCCGATCTCCTATTGGCCATCCCCCTTACATCGAGATGATCGCTGGGGATGGCCACCGAACCCGCAGCCAAGTCCACTAGGGCATTGGATGCTCTCTCTCTCTCTCTCGCTCTCTCTCTCTCGTCCCCTAGCTCTGACGAAGCCTGCCTCCGCCTTTGCTCTGGTCTGAGTCGGAGA
>KE506606.1:14190-37066 GCA_000441515.1 Elaeis oleifera | reverse complement strand
AGTTGAATGAAACGAAAGGAAATAAAGAGATTTGATCTCTTATCCTTTTTTCTAGATCTTTTTCTTTCTCTTGAGAAGAGAAAGAAAAAAGAAATCAGATTAGATTTGATTTCTTGATCCTCGTAAAGATCTCTTTGGTTCTCTTAATAAGAGAATCAAAAAAGAGAAAAGATTCGACAATCCAAAGAATAATCTCTATAAGGGAGCTAGCACTCCGGTGAGATCGAGATCTCTTGATCAGATCAGCCTCGTATGGATATCTGTAGAGGTCAGATACTTATACGGCTTCAATAAATCTTGAAGACATCTACGGATCATCAAATCACGACTTCAACGGATATTGAAGATATCCACGGATCATCGAATTGCGGTGAAGATTTATCCAGAAAAGATAAAAATTAGATTTTTATTCTACATAGATCTTAATCTTGTATATATGATGATGCCTAGGTTTATGTTGAGATACGATCTCTTTGCATGCTTGATTACATTAGATCTATTTAGTAATTTATTTTAACATCGGTTGGATATAAGGTTATCCTGATATTACGTTGAAACGTTATGTTGCATGGTTGTTCTAGAACGATATTGAAATAGTTTTTGAAATTTTCTTTCCACTGCATATTTAAATTTTTAAAATTTCTGTAAGCATAACAGCCATCATGTGATGATGTTTTCTAACACTAACTAGAACATTAATTTCAAAATACGTAGACTACAATTCATTGTAAGGATGAAAATGCCTGTTATGCCCTTATCTTTGAATAAGATGGTGAATGGCTGCAAGTAGATGATATATGGAACCTATAGGAGCTTGATATTTATTAGATAATTCCAAATTGATTGAAAGCTATAACTCGAAACCTAGTCTATGTAAACTCACTATCTACCTCAAGGCTGAATTGCATTGTCAACCCTTGTTAATTGGTTGTAACTCTACGAACCCTAACATCTCTCTCTCTCTCTGCGCATGCATGTGCAAGTATGCATGCGTGCACACACGTGCATGCATGAGTACGCATGTGTGTCTCCCCCTGCAGGCATCTCTCTCTTTCTATGTGCGAAGGAAAGTGATTTAAAAAGTTTATGTCATCCTCTCAATTCCTGTTCATGTATAATTCTCTCCAATTAAATCAACAGCCATTTATTTAAGTAGGTTCCGCAAGTTTTACTATCATGCTTTTTATTATATTTATTTAAAATATTTAATATTATATTTATTTTTATATATAATTTTTAAAATAATATTTTATTTATTTATTTTTTTTCTTATTTTTCTTTCTTCCTTGATGCATGGCTTCTCCGTGCCCTCCTCCCCTGTGCACCATCCGTGGGTCCTCCGTGCCCACCTCGGCCCTTGCGCTCCGAACCCCTAACGCTAGTAGCTCCTCTGCCTCACCTCCCTCCAACTCTAATCTTGCGCTTGCAGTTCCTCTGCACCACCCCAGCCCACCCCCATGCCAATGGTCCACCCCCTTTGGCGATGCTTGCCGCTCCTCTATGCCGCCTACCACCTAGTGGCCCGACCCCTTTAGGCACCCATCGCTGTTCCGTGGCCCTCTGCCTATAGCCAGCGGCTGTTTCGCACCACCATCCCTTTCGACATGCACCCGTGGTTCCCACCCACCCCGTCAGTGGCCCGCGGTTGCTCCATGCCACTATCCCTCCCTTGGCGACCCGTGGCTGCTCCATACTACCGCCCTCCCAGCGTACACTATGGTTTCCTCCTTCTTCTGGCCTACAAAGAAGGCTTTTTTAAAAAATAATAATTTAATATGATATAAAATGGTTCTGATCTTTGAAATATTTATCGCACCAACTATGCATATTAGGACTTAGCCAACCATGCATATTAGGACTTAGTCAGTTGAAATCTAAATGATCCATATTTTATCTGATGATCAAAATTAATAAATAATAAAATGATTAAGATATCCTTTACGGCAAGAATGGATGATACATGAACCAGAGAGGCTAGAACTGGACCGAGAGTCCAAATCCTCTCCAATTATTGTCATCAAAGTTCTTTAAAATAAGGCATTTGATAGGTTTTACTTGGTAGGTTTGAGTCTTACGTACCATCAACTTCATCTGTTGAGCTGAGGTTGGACAGATTTCAAGATGATTGCAACTTTTGTTTGCCGGACCAAGTTAAGCATCACCCTCACCCAGTTTAATAGGTATGTTGAAAAATGTTAACCGATCCAACCTAACCTAAGAATAAACTGCATTAATAAAATAATTTAATCGAGGTCTAAACAACTTAAACTAATTGCATCAACACTCGACAGGACCGCACCGTTGAAAATGAAAAGGAGATGGGAATTTAATTCTTGTTTGAGATGACTAAATTTTTGAGAGATATATTTGGAAAATACACAGCACTATATTTGAAATATTTTCTTATAAATTTTGTCCATCCATTTTTTTGAAAATAGAGAACCTTCTTAAAGTCTCCATCCTTTAAAATAAAAAAACAAATGATTATAATTTATTAAAAACAAATGCAATTGAGCTTCATAATATTATATGAAAGAAAAGGTAGTCATAATTACAGTAAATTAGGAAACATGTAATAGAAGTGCAATCACTATAATTTATTTACTTTAATCATGAATTGATTAGTCAAATTTTATATTTATTTGCATATGCTCTGAGTTCATTATAAGTTTAAGAGTAAAATAATTAAAATAATAATTATGACATGGAAATATATCTAGTTTATTATTTCCAGACACGTCCCACTCGACCTATAATGACCTCACTTCCATCATAACGACGTATCATATTGGTTTGGTGGGCTAATGACCTCACCATCACCCCCGATGCTATGTTGCATATTGATAAGATTTTGAGCGTAAGGCTTCGCTACTACCTGGGCAAGGTTTCGGATTGGATCCTGTCCTTTTTACAAATTATATATGAATTATACATGGACAAGATATAATCGATATCCTTATCTTATGAATTACGTTAAATTAAGTTGGGTTCTTTCTTTCTTTTCTTTTTTTGAACTAAGTTGGGTTCTTCAAAACAGAACAACAGACTTGAAATTAGGCCCATGACAAGCCCACAGAAGTTCACTTGTATGTTGGCTCAACTCAGGATCCAAGAAAAACCTATGCTAGGGGCCCAGCTAAATTTCTATTTTATCTCCAATCATCCTATATGTAGGGTTGGAAACTGGCCGGGCTAGGCCGGGCCACATCCCTACACAAGCTTGGTCCGAAATATTTTTTCGGATTTTGGGATGAGCTTAGGCTCAAAATATTTTAAAGTTAAGGCCGAGCCTGAATTCGAGCCCGAAACTCTGACCGAACCCCCCTCCTCTCTCTCTCTCTATTCTCTCTCCTTCTCTCCCTCTCTCTCAACTTCCATAGCTCCTTCTCTCTTTCAAGTCTCAACCCCACTACCATCCTCCAGGTCCATGGAGTTCATCACGACTTCGCTGCCTCCCATATTATGGATCCTCTCCGATCGTTAGCCCTATCCTCCCCTCCTGTGTCTCCTCCGTCATGGCATGGCTATGTAGATCGGGACTACTATCGGAGTAGTGAGGAGGACGGTCGTAAAGATGCAAGACACGATAGCGACTACCACCATTGTGTTTATCATCCGAAAGTACTTGATCTCGATTTCATCCTCCATCATTGCCACATCGACAGGAGACTCGTGGAGGAAGAATATGGTGGTGGTGTAGATAGCAGTAGGGACAATGGTGAGTATGAGAAGCAAGGAGGCTGGGTCATTGCCGAAGAGGGTGAATAAGACGTTGATGAAGATGGTGGTCTCAAACCCATGTAGCCCTTCAAAAATATCCCTGACACTGATGACTATCGATTGGCGAATGACGATGAGGGCTTTGGAGTAGCCAACCGATGTCCAGTGGTGGAGGCGAAGAGGATAACTTAACCCTTGGTGGCGGCTGACAAGGTTTTGCCCTAATTTGAGGAACAAAGAAGAAAAGCAGTGGTGTGGTTGGGAAATAAGAAGAGTTAGAAGAGCATTTTATTAAAAGTTTGGAGTCCCGAGTCTAAGTTAAGTTAGGTGACTCAGGTTAGCTATCTTTTATATAATAAAAGATTAGATTTAGACCTTGGGCTTGGGCTTGAATCTCAGACTAAGGTCGGGCTTATAGTTAGGCCCAGGTTGGGCTCGGGCTAGACCAATGATAGGCCCGAGCCTAGCTAAAAAATGAAATGGACTCTATATCTGAGCCCACCCTGGTCTGATTTTGTTCGGACCTAGTCTGAAGCCCAATCTGTAGTCGGATTAGTCCAAAGCCCGTCGGGCTTGCCCAAGCCATTTCCAGCCTTACCTATATATGAGGAACCTTAACAGTGCTATTGGGCCATCATATCCTATTTGCTTAGATGAGCCACCGTCCAATTCTATATGTCCAATTTTAGAGAAACTCTTTGTGCACCGTGGCGGTGCAGCTCGGCCGCACCGTCCGTAGTGATTGGCTCGGGCATGGGGTCGGATGAAATTTTTTTTCTTACACTACTTGCCGGCCCGCACTCGAGCCAATCACCATGGGTGGTGCATGTCGAGATGCACCGCCTGCGGTGCACAAAGAGTTTCTCCCAATTTTATATGTTTGATGAAGCTATCCTTGACCTTCTGATGCATCTTTCTTATATTCCTGAGGAACCTTTTGAGTTTATGCTTGGCCTTCCTCCTTCTTGCTACTTTGGCATAGGACCAACCATAAACTCTAAGTTGAAGGAACTTTATAGTAGATAGCTCAAACAAGTCTTACATTGCAACTTTCCAGAGAAACCATAGAAAGGCATACTTGGTTGTAGGCGAACGGCTTAGATTGGACTTTGCCATGTAACACTGTTTAAGTCCTCATCACATGCTTCCATATAATCCTAAGCTCTCAAGGAAGAAAGCAGTGCTAGCATCAAGTGCATGCTTGTAGTAAAATAAAACCAGCTAGCCAATTGGCTAACTGTGTTTGTAAGGTGAGTAATTACCTTAGGAACTGAGTTTTAAGAAAGAGGAAAGCGGTAAGAAATATTCTCTATTTAACATTGACCTATATGGGACACAAGAGCTTGCTACGAAGTAAAGGACCACTTTCGAAATAATATGGAAAAAAATATATATGCATAGGTATCTATGCTTGGACAAAATAATTTTAAAGCTTGCGGTGGGCTAGGATGTACAAAAGATAGGGATGAATGTGGATCGGATAATATCTATGTAGATATTGTTGCTGTTGAAATTGGTTGAGGTCGGATGATGGATATCTGATCCTCGTGCAAGGATGTTAGTGTTGGAGTGATCTGCAAAACGTCCCAAATCGAAGTTTGTAACTCCGACGAAGATCCTCTGATGCTCAAGTCAGAAAAGCAGAGAACAAAAGAGCAGCAACGGGTTCTCTGAGAGGGATTTAGTTAGATTTATCTGGATCCTCAAGGCTCTAGTTGTTTATATAGAAGGATATCGGACAGTTGGATTGTTAGCTGTGAGATCGCACGATCTCGAGATTGTCGGACCGTTGGCATACCAAACTGGACGAGATAATTCAGCCCTTAATCGCTCTCGTGAGATTAGGAGAGACGGTTACGCCAAATTCCATCTATTCGGGATAGATAGCTATCGCGCACGTTGAAGAGATAAATCGGCCAAGCAGCTCATACACAGATTAGACCTCGGAGATATCTCAGCTCAGCATGAAGATGGACTCCTCAGCTCATACGGCGGCCAGCGGTCATGTTGATGATCTCAGAACTTGAAATGTCTTGTGATATAGCTCTGGTCTGAGGCGCTTACGATAATTACCATAACACTACCTCCTACTCCTGAGTCTGAGAATCAGACGAAAGAAGTACTCTAAAAGTACCTCGAATCTAATGCCACGTATTTCTGCCTTCACGCCTGCTTTCTGCATTTAAAGCGGATGACGTCAGCTTAATGCGACTGATGCGGACGGACGTAACTGATGGGACCACTCAGACGATGGTCTCTTCGAGATTTTAATTATTTTACGGTGGCTTTTCATTTTCTTCCTCCTTTAAATTCGTGCTTTGAAGGCACAGATAACCACAGATCTATAGAGATAGCTATATGCTGGTTATTCATCATGATTTTCTGAAGCAAGATGGATTCACAGCACGTGAAGAGACTTGAGTAAATTCTGGCTCGTAGGAGGCAGGTCGTGGTTTCGATTACTGAAACGCGACCCACGATCGGTGAAGAAGAATATGTCGCTCCTACCATCGAGCCCACGGTCCTACCATTGGAAGCCGTGATGCAGGATTCTTCAGAAAAATTTCGATCGATGGGGTACTGACGGAGATGACACCGAAAATGAGCACCGAAGGACACTTTGAAAGAGAACCAATTGAGGTAGCATGGATGGAAAAGACGGTCAACAATTCGAAGAAGGATTTGGCGACGATGATGGAGACTGGGGGATCTCTGGAGATGGCGACTCCTGTCGGATGCTTTTTTGCATCCACTACTCATGCGGGATCCTTAGATTCGACCCCTCGTGCTCCATCCATAGTAGAGAGCCTCCAATCCATGGTGGAGTACTTGAGGAACCTCCTACCACTAGTCAAGAGGTCGTTCCTTAATGAACAAAGGAGGAAGAAGAGATCTGCTGATGCTTTAAGATCCCTTGTATATGTGGACTAATGTCTGACAAGCCTCATTAGTTCCAACCTCGATGTTCCAATGATGGAGAAGGAGGAGATCGACTTGCTAAAGTATCGGTTATAGCATCTAAAGAAGGATAATATTGAGCTGGTCAAGAAGCTCAGCCTTATAGAGGAGGTTCTTTAAGAGGCCCGGGAGTCGATTCTCCATCGGGATGAAGAACTGCGACAGGTCGAAAGATAGATTGAGACCCTCAAACAACAGAAATCTAGGACCGACGGGAGGGTTGAAAATCTTGAAGGACAGATTAGAATCCTCGAGAGACAGAGGTCTGAGGTTGAAAGAAACTGTTGTCGAATCCGTGATGACCTGGAGCATTTGAGGAGAACACTTGAAGCGAGAAGAGGTTCTCTTTGTCTTGAAACTCTCTCTCGAAGGAGCCCCAGTGGTGGTCTGTCCAAGAGGGTCAGAATTTTTGAAGGTACGAGCCATAGAGAGAGAGCTCCTCAAGGAGATGATGCTCCACTTCCAAGGGGGTTCTGGCCTCTCCAAAGCCGCTCTCGGAAGTCCAAGAGATCGGATCGAAGGTGGAGCACCTGAAGAAGAGGTTGGAAGAAAGAAAAGTAAATTATAAGCTTCTTTGGGATAAATTTATAGATCGGGAGATTTTACTCAAACATGCTGAAAGTAGGAGAAAGCAGTTAGAGAAGGAAGGGGCTAAGATCATAGCCCAAGCTTACAAGGCCGTGATCTTTGTGGGCTTCAAAAAGTGTAAGTCCATTGTCCAGGTGCTCCTTCCTTCTGACTTCATCAAACATCTTCAAATCGATTATCTAGATGAAGATTTACAAGCGGTGTCGTCGGATAACTGATCGAGATTTATAATGACATCCTACTTTCTAGATGAGGTGGACAAGATCGATGTAGCCATCCAAATTGAAGGCATCATCAGTACCGAGAAATACCATCCTACAGACGTCCTAAGGAGTAATTTATGCCCTCTTCTTCTTTATTCTCTGTGATCCGAGGCCCTTGGTCTTGTAATAGAATCTTCATAGGAACATATGTGTTCTTCTTCTTTTGATGAATAAGAATCAGATTTTTAAATATATAAATCAAAGTCTTTGATATATGCTTGGCCCTTGGCTATAACAACAAAACTTGATTAGAGTAATAGCCCAGACGAATACTTAGCCTGTGTTGTGCTTCAAGCAAGGCACGAGCCGAGCTGAAGTTAGGATGAAAATCTGAGCTGGCTCTAGCTATGGTTAGAATTGTAAGTATAGTAGAGATTATAATTCTCATTTGATCTGGAATAAAATTTCATACCTGTCATACAGATTTTGAAAAGACTGAAATTCGAATTACATCCGCGTGGGAGGAATTAGAGCACGTCTGCACACATTCCTTCGAAAGTGACGTAAAGTGTGATTCACCTGCCATCGACATTAACTATCATATCGACGACAGCAATCACATCCATTTGCAGTTTCCACATGTCGCATGTATGCTAATCTTTTGTCGATGCACGTTTCCTGCAATTAATGCAGCGATGGAAGGCAGTTTTTGGAGGTTCCATTCAATTCTAAGGTTATTTAAAATCTCCAGACGAAACGAGACGTGGACCTTGCAAAGTTTTGGTTTTCTCCTTCCACTACAAGTTCCTCTTTTCTTCATCCTTTCGTGGCCTTCCTGTAAGAGAGAGAGAGATAGTCGCTATGGAGCTTGACTTTGCACTGCTGGATTTTAGATCAAGGTTCACAGAGTGGGATATAATCGTGCTACATGAGCAATATTAAATACCTTCCGTGTTCCAACTTGAAGTCTCAGGATCAGATGATCGAGTCTGCCATTCGCCTCCAGGACGTATGAGCTTCTACGAGGAGTGCTTTTGAGCTGGGTTAAGGCTTTCTCTCCACCTCTTTTTTATGGCGCTCCTTTAATACTTTGAAATATCATCATGTACGGTGGTGTCGAATGTGTGGCTGCATATTTGTGGCTTCACCGTGGTATGCTTGCTAGCTGGGATTATGCCA
Organism: Elaeis oleifera; assembly: GCA_000441515.1. Classification (NCBI taxonomy): domain Eukaryota; kingdom Viridiplantae; phylum Streptophyta; class Magnoliopsida; order Arecales; family Arecaceae; genus Elaeis; species Elaeis oleifera. The sequence continues at coordinate 28,418 of KE506606.1, read as the reverse complement.
AATGTCACATTCTTTCATTTTCTCTTCTACCTCAAGTGGCACCCAACACGCACGGGTGGTGGTACGTGACTCCATAAAAAAAAAGACATCTTCCGCCTGATATTTTTGGATATGCCTTCCACCGTGTATGGTTGGAAGCCAAGGTTTCTCTTCGTCTTGCAGACGTTAGGTGAAGACTAAAATTTTACCATCTAGGTGAACCCTGAGAGGCTGCGCTAAAGGAACCTTTGACAACGAAAGTCTGAAATAGGAGATGGCAGCTCTGCAGAGCTTCAGAGTTTCAGAGTTGAAAGCGCTGCTGTCAGCTCAGATGCTGTTTAATACTGGTATCAGCTAAGTCATTCCTCAAAGTACACGAGTCAGTTGTCTTGGCCTTAAATCTTTTGGCTTTACTCGTCATACAATTTAATCATCATGATCGCAGACCTGGATGCTGGGAAGAGCTCGAGCCTACCAAAAGAGAAGAGAAAAATCCTGTAGAAAAGAGGTGCCAAGCCCGCCATCGAACGGAGCCTCCAAGCCAGAGTTGGAGATCCCGTAGAACCGACTTTGGAGGTCGGAGAGTCTGAACCTTCTCATTTGGAAGGCCATGAGATTATGTGGGTGAAAAATGGCTTGCCTACCACCTCAGCTACTGCAGACCACGGGATGGGCCGTGTAGATCAAGGCCTGAAGGAGGAGATTCTGAGCCTACTTGCTCCTCCCAGCTCGCCGACTCGACCAGCTTCGTCCGCTGTCGAATCCTCCTCGGATGAGGCACCAGTCAAGATTGACGGTGCATCGTTAACTGCATGGCTATTAACTCCTTGGAAGCATCGATTGGCGATTGATATAGCTACTAGCGCTTATAAATAGAGAACCAGAGAGCAAAAAGATCTCTACCCCTCTTTCTGTGGCAAGAAGTTTCTTTCTCCATCTGCTGTCATGTCGTTGCCTTCGAATCTGCCATCCTTGAAGATAATTTAGCAACGGGTGAGAGATCAGAATGCCTTTGCAAGGGATGCTCGTCAGAGGTATTTAGCCTATAAAAGGTAGAGAGCTAGGCAGACCGGTGCATCCTCTTATCATGGGGCCCCCTCCTTTGCCTCCTGCGACCCGGCTCCCCTATTAGCTTGAGCACATTCCGCCTATAATTTGGGAGCGCTGTATTGCAGAGTTCTAAGATTTTACAGCGTTCAGGAGGAAAATACTCAACGCCGCCGCCGCCGCCTTCATCTAAGGCTTCAATGATTGTAAGGCCCGCCTGCTGAGGATAATACCGCATCTAAAACTTTACGGCATATAGGTTGGAAGTACCAATGAAAAGGTGAAGATCTCGATGGATGAAGATTGAATCAACTCACCCAGATGATAAGGAGGTGAAGTCCTCGATGGATGAAGCTCAAACCAGCTCTTCTGGCCGATCTGATGCTCCATCAATTATAGCGGGATGTCCCTCCTTATCTCCTTCTCTTATTTTCTCTCCTTCTTCTGCTATCCTCCTCTTCTTTCTCTTTCCTCCCTTATTTTCTTCTCTTGTTCGCAAGATGGTGCCTAGAGCAACCATCCTTTAAAGTATTCGAAACACCAGCTTTTTCTTTGTAAAGTGCTTGGAGCACTGACTTTTTCTTATAAAGACTTTAATGAATAAAAAGAATACTTTATTTGAAAGTCATTATTTATTTTAATTTAAATTTGTATCTATGAATTTTGTGAATTTTGCTCGGCTCCTAAAGCACAGCACAAATAGATGTTCAGATCAGCATGAGAAAATATTTAGTGCTCAGCTCAGCATGAGTAAGATTTTAGGTAGCTCAACTTTAGCATAAATATATTTAAGATAATTTAATTGAAATGAGTATATTTAGAGCAGTTTAGAATAACTTGAATGTAATTCAACCGTCCATAGATTTGAGGCATCATAATAATCATCTCAACACTATCCTTCTACTCTTGAGTCTGAGACAATGCCTCAGGCGGAAGGAGTACTGTTAAGATAATACCTCTGGCTATATGTTGTTCGTTTTTTATTCTTCTTCTGAAGAGGTAGTATGTGCCAGCGGTGATTTTGTGCCTATAGCATCTAGGGTTCTTCAGTGGCATTCCAAAGATCTGATCAGTTATCCCTCACGAGTGACATTATGTACCTGCGATGATCTTATGCCTGTGGTATCTTCATGCAAGAGGCAATGTATATTAGTGGCGAGCTTGTGCCTACGACATCTTGCACTCTCGATGGTATTCTGAGGATTTGATTAGTTAGCCCTCTGAAGGTTCCCTCAAGGGACTCCCTTCACTTCTCATGTGACTTGGATTTTGCAGGGGTCTGGTAAGTTAGCCCCACCTCGGGGTCCCCAAGATCTTCTCGAGGATCTGGTAAGTTAGCCCTCATGAGTGACATTGTATGCTTGTGGCGATCTTGTGCCTGCGGCATCTAGTACTTCTCGTCTTTATATGAAAGACAGTATGTGCCAGTGGCGAGCTTGTGCCTACGGCATCTTGTACTTTCGATGATATTCTGAGGGTCTGATTAGTTAGCTCTCTGGAGGTTCTTCAAGGGTCTCCCTCCACTTCTCATGTGACTCAGGCTCTGTAGAGGTCTGGTAAGTTAGCCCATCTCGGAGTCGTCAAGATCTTCTTGAGAGTCTGGTAAGTTAGCTCTCACGAGTGACATTATGTGCCTACGGCGATCTTGTGCCTACGACATCTAGCACTTTTCGTCTTCACGCGAGAGGCAGTGTGTGCCAGCGGTGAGTTTATGCCTACGACATCTTACACTCTCGACGGTATTCTAAGGATCTGATTAGTTATCCCTCTGAAATTTCTTAAGTGCCTGCTTTCGCTTTTTGTGTGACTCGGGCTCTACAGGGGTCTGGTAAGTTAATCCTCACGAGTAGCATTGTGTGTCTGCGGTGATCTTATGTCTATGACATCTAGCACTTCTCGTCTTCGTGTGAGAGGCAATGTGTGTTAGCAGCAAGCTTGTGCCTATGGTATCTTGCACTCTCGATAGTATTCTGAGAGTCTGATTAGTTATCCCTTAAGAGATTTTCTGAAGGATCTTCCTTTGCTTCTTGTATGACTCGGGCTCTATAGGGATCTGATAAGTTAGCCCCACCTCGAAGTCGCTGAGGTCTTCTCGAGGATTTGATAAGTTAGCCATCGTGTTACTTAACCATAGTTATAGTTCAGGGTTGTAAGTAGGAGGCAATTCTTGAAGGACTCGGACGTCCATCGTAAGTTAATGGCCCTGCAAATTTTATTTCATGGCCTGCAAATTTTATTTCATCGTAAGTTCGTAATATATGCTGAGGTTCATCGAGTTTCATGGTCTAAAGATTAAAGTTTCGTCGAGCTGCTTTAGCCTATAAGTTTCTGGGTGTACCACTTCATCCATCCGGTAAGAATCTTAAGTTGGGTGATAGCCCTCCTTCTAGCACCTGCTCGATAGACTGTGAGACTTTAGCTCGCCGCATCACCAGTTCACCAGCTCGAAACTCTTATGGCTTAGCCGGAGTGAAACTCCACTTCTTTTGCTTTATCGATCAATAGATTGGGTCCATCCTTAGGTGATGGGATATCATCTCAGAATCGATGTCGGGCATGTCTGCAGTAGACCAGACGAAAAGATCCATATTTTCTGTAAAAGATTAATTAGCCAGTATTTAGTTATCTTATCTAATTGTGAGTCAATTTTCACCATCTGGCTTGGATTTTCTTTCCTCAGTGGGACATCTAAAAGGTCCTTGGTTGGTTGGGGCCATCCGTCAATTAGGTTCTCCCTAGCATCCAAGCTTAACGAGAACTCGGGTTGGATCTCTGCTAAGTTTGGTTGATTCTTTGCTTCTCAGTTTGGCGACAAAGCATTCACGAGCCATGGCTTTGTTGTCTCGGATCTGTCCTACTCCATACTTAGTCGGAAACTTCACCATCAGATGATAGCTTGAGACAACAACTTTCAAAGTCCACATGCTAGGATGATCGAAGATGACTTTATAAGCCGAGGGACTTTTCTGATCCAGACGACCCCCGAGTGATCATATGGATTTTTCCTCGAATGGATCGCTCTTCTTCCACCATTTGCCCTCCAACCTGCTGTCGGTCTTGCCACATTGGCGCTTGCTGCAGCTGAGGTAGAGAAAGAGGCTGCTGAGGCAAAGAGGGTGGCTGCTGAACTCTCGGAGCTTGGTATTGAAAAGCTACTCTCCGAACAAATAATTCAGCCACCCCTGCCTGACAAGCCTCTCGATCTCATCGTGAAGCTGATAGCAGTCTTCAATATCATAACCATGATCGTGATGGTAAAAGCAGTATTTATTCGGATCTCGACGATACTCGACCTTGTTCTCATCAGTCGAGGCTCAGTAACTCAAGCCCCACTTGTAACAATACCTCTCTCTAAGGAACAGTCAGAGGCATTTGGTTATCGTACTGTCCAGGAGGTGATGGTTGCCAAACTCTTCTCGGAGGACTGTGGGTTCGACGATTTCGATCCCCATTATTTCACCTTGAGGTGGGGACTGAAAGTGCTGGCATCTTTTCTCCTCTCACTTTAGATGGCACTCCTTACTGGATCCCGTCATGGCTGAATCGACAGGAGTATCATCGACAAAGGTCTCTTTCATGCAGGCATACTTCTCTTCACGGACAAACATATCCAGAAGATTCCAAGGATGAGTCTTAATAAACGGCTTTTCATATCATTTTTTAGCAGACCGCTTATCATTGCAGCCATCGCGGTTGACTGGTCCAGATTTTGGACCTCCAAAATTGCCACATTGAATCTATTCATAAAAGAGTGGATTGACTCGCCCTCCTTTGTTTGATGGTATGGAGGTAGTCGGACCACTTTTATTATCGTTGGCTGCTGATGAAATGACCAATAAAAGATTAACATAAGTCTTCAAAGGAATGGATAGATGTCGACCTCAAACTTGAGTACCACTACCGAGCGGCCCCCTTAAAGATTGGAGGGAATATTTGACAGAGGATCGCATCTGATGCTCTAAAGGAGCATGGTCATCTTGAAGGTCTTCACATGATCGATGGGGTCGATGGTCCCATCATAGACCTCTAGCTGAGGTAGTTTGAAGTGCAAGGAGAGTCGTTCCTGCACAATCCTCGGGGTGAAGGGTGGCTGGCTGTTATACCCTTCGTAGGGCAACACCGAGGAGCCATTATTATTGAGAGCTTTTTCTATTTGTTGTTCCAACTGCTGGCTGAGCTCTAGGAACCGTCTTTCAAAATCAACTTCACAGACAGTACCAGCCTCAGAGCGCAGAGGAGATCGACGTTCGGGGGTTGAGGCATGGCCCGATTGTAGGCTTAGAGATCATCGTCTGGCCAGTTGTTGGGTCCTAAGGCGACTTTAATGAGTCAACCTCCTCTCAGGACTTCTAGGAGACGTCTGCAGCTCTGATTGAGGTAGTGGCTGTGGAGCCACAGTCAAAGTAGGATTCTGCGGAGCCACCACTATGGAAGGCACAAGCGGCACTATCGAGAAAACTGTATGATGCATCGCTGTAGGAGGTATAGAGACAGCCCGGAGAGGTTGTGGCACCACCTGAAAAGATGTGAGAAAAGTCTGGACCACTTGGATTGCGGTCGTCAGATATTGGGCTTGCTGAAAGAGCTGACCGAATTGATCGACCGTGATTGGCACTAGTTGGGCCTGTTGAACCGATAGAGGTTGATCGATTGAACCGACGGAGAGATTTCTAGCACTAACGATTGAATTTGATTGTCAGCTTGGCTGACCGTCTGTCGAAAAGTGACGATATTGGAAAGTTGGGAAGATGTCCGTCTTGGAGTTATGAATACGAATGTAAGTCCTTCCTCTATCTGTTGCTGCTGAAATTGATCGAGGTCAGATGACGGATACCTGATCCTCATGCAGGGATGCTGACACTGGAGTGACCTGCAAAATAAATCCCAAACTAGAAGTTATGGCTCAGGTGAGGATCCTCCGATGCTCAAGTCAGAAAATAGAGAACAAAAGAGTAGTAACGGATTCTCTGAGAGGAATTTGGTTGGACTTACCTGGGTCCTTGGAGCTCTGATTGTTTATATAGAAGGATGTCGGATAGCTGGGTTGTTAGCTGTGAGATCGCACGATTTTAAGATTGTCGGTCCGTTGGGCATGCCAAATTGGGTGAGATAATTCAGCCTTTAATCACTCTCACGAGATTAAGAGAGATGGTTATGCCAAATTCTATCTATTCGGGATAAACAGTTGTCGCGTACGTTGAAGAATAAGTTGGCTGAGTAGCTCATACACAGATTAGACCTCGGAGATGCCTCAGCTCAGCATGGAGATAGACTCCTCAGCTCATACAGCGGCTAACGGTCATGTTGATGACCCAAGAACTTGAAATATCTTGTGATATAGCTCTGATCCGAGGTGCTCACGGTAATTACTGTAACAGATATATTTTTGTATCTAAATTTATTCAGATATAGTTAAAAATTGAACATCTGATTAATATCTGTATTTGTATTCATATCCATAAAAAAAATAAAATGGATATAAATAAATAACTGTCTAGTTTGTATCCAAATATTCAATTCTATCTGTAATCTTATTTAATTTTATATAGTATTTAAAAATTTATAGAAAATTATATTACCACATTAATATGCTATTAATTTGATTTATATCTACTTAGTATTATATTGGATTCTATAGTCATAAAGTTTAATTATTCAACTTATATTTGTATTTATATCCAAATTTTTAACATCTTATTTATATTCATATCCATCTAAAATAAAATGGATATGAATTTTTTGTACCTGAATAATATCCATATCCATATCCGTATTTGCTAAATAAAAAATATGGACATAGATATATTGATTTTCGATCTGTATCCGATTCAATTTCTGCCCTAACAAGAAAAGCGTAGAAGCCTAATAAAGTTTCAATAAGGATCCTACTTTAATATATAAATATCTCTAAAACTCTCATTATATATTAAGTGTAATAAATAGTCGTTGAAGCTTATATGGATGATCTTTTAGAAATTGGAATGTATTATAAATGGTCGTTGAAGCTCATATGGATGAGCCCTTAGAAATTAGAATGAGAAATATTATTTCCTTCAAATGAGAAATATTATTCCCTTTGTAAATGAATAAGAATATTATTTTCTTTTGTAAATGAATGAGAAATATTATTTCTCTTTATAATCTGGATTAAAAAATTCTATAAAAGGGCTTGGAATGAAATGAGAAGGATTATTACTGTGTAAAAAGATTTCTTCTCTCTCGTTCTCTCATTGTATCTCTCTTCTTTCATTATATATTTTATTGTTCTACAATATGTTATCAGCATGAAAAGCTTTCTAATCTAGTGGTGCAAGGCATCTCCAAGTAGAAGGAGGTCGCAAGTTTGAATCTACTTTTATTTGTTCTTGAAGGTATATTTTATGTTTTAATTGCATTCTTTTGAAAATATTAAATTCTCACAATCTATTGGGCTAATCCCCCTCCTCAACCTCTATATTAAGGGAATCTTGAGGATTACTTTTAGAAGCCTTCATAGGCTATTCAATTGTAGAATAGATCTATAAAAGATATAAGTTATTGATATTTATTTACTTTATAATTTTAGTTTAAATATGTCGAATCTGATAAATTTGCAATTCATTGCTCTTGATATTACTGGCAAGAATTATCTATCTTGGATTCTGGATGCTGAAATGTATCTTAATGCCATGAATCTTGGAACCATGATTCAAAAAGAAATACCGCATCCCCATAGGATTGTGTGAAATCTTTAATTTTCTTCGACATCATATTGATGAAGGTTTAAAGGTTGAATTTCTTACTATGAAAGATCCACTAGTATTGTGGAATAACCAGAAGGAAAGATACGACCATCAAAAGACGGTCATTCTTCTAAATGCACGGTATGATTGGATGCACCTGAGGTTGTAAGATTTTAAAATTGTCTGAATATAATTCTGCTTTGTTCCAAATCAGCACATACTTAAAATTGTGTGGGGAGAATATAACAGATGAGGATATGTTAGAAAAAATATTCTCTACCTTTCATACCCCAAATGTGCTCCAACAACAACAGTATTGAGAATGTAGATTTAAAAGATATTCTGAACTGATTTCATACCTTCTGATAGTGGCACAGAATAATGAATTATTATTAAAGAATCATGAGTCTCGTCCGACCGGCTCTACACCATTTCCTGAAGTGAATGCTGTGTCATCCCAAAATAATGAGCATGGGCATGGGCCTGGCCGTGGTCGTGGTCGTGGTCGTGGCCGTGATTGTGGTGGTTTCAAAATACTGGAGCAAGCAACTCGAAGTGACAGAATCCAAAATAGGTACAAGCTCTGATCAAGAGAAAAAATACAGTTGAGAGAAATATTTGCTATATATATGGAATGAAGGGTCACTGATCACGTACTTGTCGTACGCGAAAGCATCTGACAGATCTATATCAAGCTTCCATGAAAGAGAAGGAAAAGAAGTCTGAGACAAACTTTGCAGATTTGTTAATGATGATGATGGCAATCCAAATAAGCTTCCTTTTGACGTCTCCGATTTTTTTGCCCACTTTGAAGGAAAAATTGACCACATGATCATTGATGTAGAAATAGTTAAAGAATAATTTTTATTGTATTTTTTTATTTCCATAAAGTTATTTGTTTATATACTTATGTTTAAAATTAATAATAAACTATTTAGTAAAATTAATATCTTATTATTTTTTAGATTAAATTCAAAAATGAATGTGGAAGAATTTTGCATAGCTGATAGTGCTACAACTCATTCCATACTTCGGGATCAAAAATACTTTTCACAATTAATTTTACAAATAAAATATAAGTATAATTTTAGTATTTTAACATAATTGAAGGCTCCGAAAGAGCAACTATAATACTGTCAGATGGTACAAATTAAAAATCTGAGAAGCTCTTTACTCAGCACAATCTAGAATAAATTTATTGAGCTTGAAGGATATCTGCCAGAATGGGTATCATATTGAGATAAAAAGTGAACATGGCAAAGAATTTTTATACATCATTTCTTATGATTCAAACAAAAAATTTGAGTTAAAAAAATTTTCTGTTCTTTCGTCTGAATTGTATTATATGACTATTCGTGCAATTGAAACAAATATAATATTAAACTAGAAGTTCACTAAGGAAGAAATGTTTATTCTCTGACACAAACAATTTGATTATCCTGGATCAATGATGATGCACAAAATTATTGAAAACTCAAATGGATATCCATTAAAGAACCAAAAGATTCTTCTAACTAGTGATTACCTTTGTTCTGTATGTTCACTTGAAAATTGATATATAAACCTTCATTTACAAATTAACAATTGAATCTCCTACATTCCTGGAAAGGATTCAAGGAGACATATGTGGTCCAATTCATCCCCTTATGGACCATTTAGATATTTTATGGTCCTAATTAATGCTTCCATAAGGTGGTCCCATGTTTCGTTGTTGTCTACTCGAAATAATATATTTGCTAAATTGCTTGCTTTGATAATATAGGTATGAGCATAATTCTCTAATTTTTTATAAAATCTATTTGATTAAATAATGCAGCTGAGTTTATTTCAAAATCTTTGATGACTTTTGCATATCAGTTGGAATTAATGTTGAGCATCCTGTTGCTCATGTGCATACTCAAAATGGTCTAGTAGAATCATTTATTAAAAGGTTGTAGCTTATCGCTCGATCATTATTGATGAAAACTAAGTTGTCTGTATTTATTGGGGTATGCTATTTTATATACTGCATCACTGATTCAAATTAGACCAACTACTTACCACAAATACTCTTCACTGTAACTTATAGTTGGTCAACAACCAAATATTTCATATTTACGGATTTTTGGTTGTGCTGTGTATGTTTCAATTGCTCCATCCCAAAGATTTAAGATGGGACCTCAATGAAAACTTGGAGTTTATGTTGGTTTCGATAGTTTATCTATCATTAGATGTCTTGAACCTCTGACGGATGATGTATTCACTGCTCAATTTGCAAATTGTCAATTTAATGAAATAGTGTTCTCATCATTAAAGGGAGATAAAAGAGTGCCAAAAGCACAATAAAAGTTATCATGGAATGTACCAAACTTATCATTTTTTGATTCAAGAACAAATCAGTGTGAACTAGAAGTTCAAAGGATTCTTAATTTGCAAAGTATAGCAAATAATTTATCTGATGCATTTACAGATATAGAAGGATTTGCAAATCTCATATTCCAGCTGAAAATACTTCAGCTCGGATAGAAGTTTCAATAGAACAATCGATCTCTATGACTACAGAACAATCTGTACCACGCTTAAAGCATGGAAGACCACTTGGTGCAAAAGATAAAATTTTAAGAAAAAAAATTCAAGTAAAGTGGTACATGAGAGAAATAAAACTTCTGAAGCAAGACAAACTATTGATGATATAGCTTCAATGGATAACCAAATTGTTAGAAATGAAGAAATTTTAATTGAGGCTCCTGAAGTAGTCCAAGTGCAAGAAATAATGAGATTTCAATTAGCTATACATCAAAAGATAAAATATGGGGTCGAAAATAAATTATTGTTGATAATGTATTTGCTTATGCAATAGTATCTAATATTGCTTGTGATGATCACAAGCCAAAAAACATTAATGAATGCCAACAACCGGATGATTGGATAAAATAAAAGAAGTAATTCAAGCAGAATTAAATTCTCTCCACAAATATAAAGTATTTGGACCTGTAGTTCAAACTCCAAAGGATGTTAAGCCAGTTTGCTATAAATGGGTATTCACAAGAAGTAAAATGAATTAAACGAAATCGTGAGATATAAGGCACGATTAGTTGCATAAGGCTTCTCGTAAAAATCTGGAGTGAAATTTGATATGACATATGCTCCTGTGATGGATGCCATAACTTTTAGATTTTTGATAAGTTTAGCAGCAAAAGAAGATGTGATATGTGCCTTATTGATGTAGTCACAGCTTACTTATATGGATCGTTAGATTGCAATGTGTACATGAAAATCTTTGAAGGATTTAAAATACCTGAAGTAAAATATTTAAATTCTTGCAATATGTACTCAGTCAAATTACAACGATCCTTGTACTGATTGAAACAATCTGGTAGAATATGGTACAATAGACTCAATGAATATTTATTAAAAATGAGATACTCTAATGATTCAATATACCCATGTGTTTTATTAAGAAATTTAATATCGAGTTTGCTATTATTGCTATGTACGTAGATGATTTGAATATCATCGAAACTCCTGAAGAAGTTCAAAAGGTTATAACTTATTTGAAAGAAGAATTTAAAATGAAAGACTTGGGTAAGACAAAATATTATCTTGGCCTTCAAATAGAATATATATCAAGTGAAATTTTCATACACCAATCAGCATATACTAAAAAGGTTCTAAAGCACTTTTACATGGATAAAGATAAACTACTTAGTTCCCCTATGGTTGTGAGGTCACTTGATTTGAAAAATGATCCTTTTTGATCCAAAGAAGAGGAAGAAGAACTTCTGAATCCTGAAGTACCGTATCTAAGTACAATTGGGGCACTTATATATCTTGCTAATTATACCCAAGCTGATATTGTTTTGTAGTAAATTTATTAGCAAGATTTAGTTTGCTCCTAATCGGAGACATTAGAATGGCACTAAGCATATCATGCGCTATTTACAGGATACAATTGACATGGGTTTACTTATCCATATAATTTTGAGCATCAATTATTAGGATATGTGATGCTGGTTATTTATCAGATCCTCATAACGATAAGTCACAGACTGGATATATTTTTACTCATGGTGATTGTGCCATCTCATAGAAATCTGTAAAATAGACAATGGTTGCAACTTCGTCTGACCATTCAAAAATTCTTGCACTCTATGAGATAAGTCGTGAATGTATTTGGTTGAGAACCATAATTCAACACATTCGAGAATCATGTGGATTATCCTTTATAAGAATACTCCATCGATAATATATGAAGATAATGCTGCATGTATTGCATAAGTTAAAGGAGGATTTGTTAAAAAGATAGAATTAAACATATTTTATCAAAATTTTTCTATACTCATGAGCTTTAGAAAAGGCATGATATTAATGTGCAACAAATTCGCTCTTGTAAAAATTTAGCTAATTTATTCACTAAGACACTCCCAACTACCATATTTAAGAATTAATTTATAAAATTGGGATGCGACGGCTTAAAGTCCTAAGTTGATTATGAAGTTGGTTTCCAGAGAGAGTATTGTACTCTTTTTTCTTCACCTTGGTTTTATCCTATTGGATTTTTCAGGTAAGATTTTAAAGAGACAGTATGTCCAAAACTTTCATGAGAATATTGTACTCTTTTTCCTTGGCTAAGTTTTTTTCCCACAAGATTTTTCTCAGCAAGATTTTTATGAGGCACGTTATTCATGAATGGGTTATCTAAGGGGGTGTTATGAATGGTCATTGAAGCTTATATGGATAACCCCTTAAAATTAGAATGTATTATAAATGGTCATTGAAGCTCATATGGATGAGCCCTTAGAAATTAGAATGAAAAATATTATTTCCTTCAAATGAGAAATATTATTACCTTTGTAAATGAATAAGAATATTATTTTTTTGTAAATGAATGAGAAATATTATTTCCTTGGTAATTTGGATTAAAAAATCTATAAAAGGGCTTGTAATGAAATGAGAAGGATTATTACCGTGTGAAAAGATTTTTTCTTTCTCTCTCTCACTCATTCTCTCATTGTCTCTCTTTTTTCATTATATATTTTATTATTCTACAACATTAAGAAAGATTTTTAAAACTATAATGAGATCATGATTACTTCCTAACAACTAATTAAAAATCTAAAAATTCAAAATAAAATTAAATAAATTGTGGAACCAAACTCCATAAATTTATTAACAAATTTCTTTATATCTTTTGATGGAAATTCCTTTAGTTACATTCATAGCATCTCACATAAATATAACACTCTCATAAGTGATCTTCAAATCTCTATATATCTTTGAAATATCAAGCTTGTTAATGCACCTCTAATTGGCAAAAGGGACACCACTCCTTTATATGGTGCTTGTGAACAAGTGGGAGCACATCAACTTCTACGCTTATTTCTACCTTATCCATCTCCTCAGCACAAATTGAGCAAACCTTTTCTTCATCCTCCTCTTTTGATGATTCTGTCCTTGTCTTCGTAGGTCTTAATTTTTACTCTACTAAATTCCTCCATCAGAGGCATCACAGTGATATTTGAATATTTTTTGACAAAAAATTACAAATATCATTATTAAGCACGTATTATAATTTTTAATCCAAAATACAGATTTCTACATATAATTTTACAACCCTCCAATATTCACAATTATATGTATGTATATAATCCCTCCAACTTTTGCAATTGTATATATAAAAAATTGGTGGATATAAAAACTCATAAATTTTTAAGATCCCTTATGTATCTAATGAAAAAAGTTGAACATCAACATAAGTGATTTTGGTTCTAAACACTTTATCCATCTTAGATCATAATCAACAATTTTGATTTTTATTTTGAGAGGTGCTTCTTTGATTTTTTGGTCTCCAATGTGTTGCTACTAATTTCTGCTCCTCTATTTCTTTTCTTATTGATGTGTTATTTTCTTCATTAGACCTTGATATAGTCATCTTATAAACAATATAAATGCCTACCAAATTATACGTAGAAACTCACGATTTCTACTAACACATGCACTGCAATGGTCATCAAAAAAAAAAAAAAAAGATAAATAGTGAAGATAAATGACGGGTCTTGGACCGGTCAATTCATATTAGACTCAAGTTAAAGTAAAATAAGCCGTAGAGCAGGATCCCCTTGTGCAAACCTAATCAAATAAAAAAATAAAATATTTTAGTCTTGAATTTTATATTTTTTTTAAAAAAATCAGTATAGAACTATATCCCAGCTCAGCCCAGTTGGCAGTAGTCCATGGGCCAGCGAGTCCTATCCACAACCTCAGTACTCAGAAGAAATTTTTTGCATATCGCAGACGGTGTAGAAAATCCAACGTGGAACGTATCATCTTGTCTAATTGATCCAGATAGCCACTATTTTCAATACGCATTTAATATCAATAAATTAATTAATTATTAAAATTTATACGAAAAAAATATCTTTATTAACAATTATGACATCTCTTCTTAAAATTATGAGATCTCACTTTAGTTTAACATTTTTATAAGATATTATAATTTTT
>KE506605.1:145612-158880 GCA_000441515.1 Elaeis oleifera | reverse complement strand
CACATAATTATGTCATAACGAATCTAGGCTCTGATACCACTATTGGGATATGTAGGCGATTTCATGCATATATTTCGAAATTTTTTTGAAAAATTACAGCAGAAGATAACTAGATTAATCAAATTAATCTAACATGTATATGATCTAATCATCAAATTAACCTACTCTAAGATCTATGACATGTTATGTTGCATATAAATTTAAATAATCTAAAGATAAAATCAGCATGCATGCATGTGAGCAATAGATCACATCTACTTCTAATTTGAGTTCAGAACTCCATACCTGATCATGAGTTGATGATCTCTACTATTGAAAGATATGGTGCAGAGGATCCTTGCTGGTTGCTCATAGCTGCACATGCGTTCGGCCTCTACGAAAATTCACTCGAAGTCCCGATCTGATCGATCTTCTCAGGAGTGTTAGCTCACGTGAAGACCTTCTTCTTGACTGATCTGGATTCTTTTTTTAAATTTTGAAATCTTTTCAGAGATTGAAGATGGACTTCTAGAAGAGATAAGAGGTAAAGAATAATAGAGAAGAAATAATTTTTTTAATTTATTTCTTCCTCCCAAACCCTTAGAACCAAAAATCTAAAATTCAAATTTTTACGTACACCCTAAGAGAGAGGATCCTCCTCTTTATTTTTCACACCATGAACCATACCCAAACTTCTACCACATGAAGAGCTCTCTTTTGGTATCTTACCCACATAAAAGAAACTATAAAAACCCCTTTTATAGGCATGTAAGGAGGTGGGGTGAAGAGTTCTAGTGATCCTGGACTCTTACAGGATTCTGCCTTCCTTCACAATTTTACATCCCAAAATATGTCAAAAAAATATGAGACACCTATTTATATATTTTTTTATAGTAAATTACTTCTCTTACTAATCTTTCATAAAATATCTCCTCAAAATATCACACATATAAAGAGAAAAAAATTTATTGGCATTGAGAGGTTGATCTGGATGAGAATAGATTCTCTAGATAAGGAATATTTTAAAATCTAATTTTAGACCCTTATTTTTATCAAAACCAAATCAAATTTGTATGTGAGATAGATAAGGGAAGGACTCTTTGATGTGAAAAAATCTCATACAAAACAATTTTGTGTATAGAGATATATGGCATGCAATCAACATTGGCGTAGGGAGAAGAGTCTTATTCCAATAAGGACTCTTAATTTTCTTATTTGAATCCAAACCAAATCACATTTGGTTTAACCTAAATAAAATATATAAAATCTAATCTAATTGAATTCATAAATTTTTAATCAAATTAAAAATTGATTGAACCAAAATCCAGATCAAATCAGGGATAATTCTCCCTTAGCGATTAGGTCATCTCATAATCTAATCAGGTCAAACATAATTAAATCTAATTCAATTTAATTTATTTAATCCTCTTTACTCAATTAAATTAAGCTAATTAGAATTTAATTACTAATTAATATTTTATTAATTTACTAATATTTGATAAATTAATTTATTACAACTTTTGCATAAGGTTAACCATCAATCGAATTGACGATTAAGCCCTTAAACGATTCTCAATCGTTGATCAGTCACATGATCAGTCAGAAACTTTTTTTGAGTGTGACCCCATAGGTTTCAACCTAAGTCAGTAGCACAGAAAACCTTTCTGAACCAATCAATGTAACCATCTAGCAATAGTGACCCGACGTCCGAATAGGTCGAATGAAGGCGAAGCAACATTCAAGAACCTATTAGCGTATGGTTACCATATAATTCATCTCTTTGACCCTCATGCTCGAGGATGACCAAAGATTTAACTGTCAATCCTAGATAAGTTATCTATATTATATTTTAATCTTTTCAAATCCATCACACGGATTATCTGATCTCTGATTTATCAATTAAATACACTGATGCATATCTCTTATTAATTCGGAGGGTCAATCCCATCTTGACTCATGCACCGACTTGATAACTATTTGACTACACCCAAAATCTTTCATCACTGAATTAAAACTCAGTTAGTCTAGCACCAAAGTACTGTGAGTTGCTTGTAAGTCACCATGGTGATCTCAAGTTGGAGGGACACTTATACCCATACCCTTCGCGAGCTATCCTTGATAGCAGAGTGCTCCGTAGTTGGTCACGTTTAGTGATGGTGTACTCCTACATTTCACCTGCATGCCATATCAGTATCTTCATACTATTTGATTACGAGGATAACCAACGCATATGGCACACAACGACCTACACTTGATATCGCTATCGTCCTAGTAATAGCGTATCGTTTGGTCGCGAATCAGTTTAAGGACTACACGATAAATCCTCCTTTCTCGATCAAAGTAGTCCTAAGGACTTTATCACAACATAAAAGTTCGTTAGAAGATGTAATCTTGTGATAAAAATATTAAATAATTTTATTATTTATCAATTCATATACTTTTGTAATTAGCACAATCATCACATGATTGGCTTTAGGACATATTTCCTAATAGCAGCCACTTGAGGGCAAAGTCCTTGCTCATAAAGTGTTACGACAGGATTTTTCTGACCTACCATGTAGAAAGACACTGCCGACCTGGTGAAAAAGTGTGACCAATATCAGAGAACTTCAAATATTCAGTGCCGACCCTCTACCCCTTTGGCTCTGATTACAATCTCTTGGCCTTTCACTCAATGGGGAATGAACATCTTTGGACCCTTCTCAATGGTGGCAGCATAGAAAAATTTTACTTATGGCAATCAACTACTTCACCAAGTGGGTGGAAACAAAAGCACTTGCAACTATCACTTCAACGAAGGTTTGTGACTTCATGTGGAAATCAATCATATGTCGATTCGGTCTGCCATAAGTAGTTATTACCGACAATGGATGATAATTTGATAATCCAAAATTCAAAAGGTTCTACAATGGATTGGGCATCAACCATAGGCTGACTTCTATAGCTTATCCTCAGAGTAATGATGAAGCTGAGGTGACAAACAGGACCTTACTATAGGGATTAAAAGCTCGGCTCGATCAGGTAAAGGGATTGTGGGTCGAAGAGCTATACCATGTGCTATGGACATATCGAACAACTCAGCGGCTTCCAGCAGGAGAAATCCCTTTCAGGTTGGCCTTTGGCATTGAAGCTGTAATACCACTTGAGATCAGCTTTCCAATACTGTGGGTGGAAGAATTTGATACAGACGATAATTCCTTTGGGCTAATAGTAAATTTGGACTTACTAAAAGAAACACATGAGCAGGCACGAATTCGGATGGCTAACTATCAACAGAGGGTAGCTCGATATTACAACTCCTGAGTTAAAGAAAAATCTTTCTTGACAAGTCAGTTAGTCCTTTATCGAGCTGAAGTCTCTCATCCGATGGAGCGATCAAAGCTTATGCCGAACTGGAAAGGTCCCTATCGCATTGCTGAAATAGTCCGATCAGGTATTTATCGACTCGGATGGCTAAATGGAACTCCAATCTTCAGGACTTGAAATGTAGACAATTTACATATCTACCATCCTTGAACTGTAATGATTCATTATTTTAAGTTGAATAATAAATTATTTCTTTATTTATTGAACTATATGTTCTTTTGAAAAATGTATGCTATTTACCCATGGGCAGAATATGGTATGTCCGAAACATGCGATCCTCGGCTACGACTGAGGAACGGAACATGTTCTCTATCTGCACAACACACAGTCCTCGACTACGGCTGAGGAACGGAATGTGTTTTCCATTAATATGCGGTCCTCGGCTATGGTCAAGGAATGAAATATGTTCTCTATCAACACAACATGCGGTCTTCGACTACAACTAAAGAACGAAACATGTTCTCCATCAGCAAAATATGTGGGCCCCAACTATGATCGAGGAACAAAACATGTTCTCCACCAGCAAAATATGCAGTCCCCGACTATGATCGAAGAATGGAACGTGTTCTCCATCAGCACAACATGCAGTCTCCGACTACGGTCGAGGAATAAAAATATTCTCCATCAACACAACATGCAGTCCCTGACTACGATCAAGGAACGAAATGTGTTCTCCATCAGCACAGCGCACGGTACTCGACTATGGCTAAGGAATGAAATGTGTTCTCCATCAGCACAACATGCGGTTTTCGACTACAGCCGAGGAACGGAACATGTTCTCCATCAGCACAACATGCGATCCTCATCTATGATCGAGGAATGAAATGTGTTCTCCATCAACATGCTGTTCTCAGCTACGATCGAGGAACAGAATGTGTTCTCCACCAACACAACATGTGGTTCTCAGCTACGGTCAAGGAACAGAATGTCTTCTCCATCGACACAACACGTGATCCCCGACTACGATCGAGAAACAGAACATGTTCTCCACTAGCACAACACGCGGTCCCAGCTACAGTTGAGGAGCGAAATATGTTCTCCATCAACACAACATGCAGTCTCCGGCTACGGTTGAGGAACAGAATGTGTTCTCCATCAGCACAACATGCGGTCCTCGACTACGATCGAGGAATGGAATGTATTCTCCATCAGTACAGTATGCAGTCCTCAACTATAGTTGAAGAATGAAACATGTTCTCCATCAATACAACAAACGATCCTCGGTTATGGTCGAAGAATGGAACATGTTCTCCACCAACACGTGGTCCTCGACTACGGTCGAAAAATATAATGTATTCTCTATCAACACAACATGCGGTCTCCGGCTACGATCGAGGAATGGAACGTATTGATGGTTCTCCATTAACATAACAGCGGTCTCCGACTATAGTTGAGGAACGAAATGTGTTCTCCATCAACACAACATACGGTCCTCGGCTATGATCGAGGAATGAAACATGTTCTCCATCAGCACAACACATGATCCCTGGCTACGATCGAAGAATGGAACGTGTTCTCCATTAGCACAATATGCGGTCTCCGACTACGATCGAGAAGCAGAACGTGTTCTCCATCAATACAATATGCGGTCCTCGACTACGATCAAAGAACGAAATGTATTCTTCATCAACACAACATGCGGTCCTCAGCTATGATCGAGGAACAGAACGTGTTTTCCATCAGTACAACATGCAGTCCTTGGCTATGGTCAAGGAATGAAATGTGTTCTCCATCAACACATGGTCCTCAACTATGGTTGAGGAATAGAATGTATTCTTCATCAACACAACATGTGGTCCTCGGCTACGATCGAGGAATGAAACATATTCTCCATCAACACAACATGTGGTCCCCGACTACGACCTTGGAACGGAACGTGTTCTCCATCAGCACAACACATGGTCCTCGGCTACAGTCGAGGAATGTAACATGTTCTCCATCAACATAACATATGATCCTTGACTACGATTGAGGAATGGAACATGTTCTCCATTAGTATAACACACGATCTTCCACTATGGCCAAGGAATGAAACGTGTTCTCCATCAACATACGGTCCCGACTACGGTCGAGGAATGGAACATGTTCTCTATCAACACAACACACGATCCCGAACTATGGTCGAAGAACGAAATATGTTCTCCATCAGTATAACACACAGTCCTCGACTACGATCGAGAAATGGAACATGTTCTTCATCAACACAACACACGGTCTCCGGCTATGACTGAGGAACCGAACGTGTCCTCCAACAACACAATATGCGTTTCTCAGCTACATTCGAAGAACACAATGTGTTCACCATCAATTTAAACAGACTATCCCGGACTGTGGCTGAGTAACGGAATGCATTTTCCAATGAAATGATTTTTACTCATCATCGGGAGAATTGCCTATGATCGACAATTGCTATCCCAAAGATTTTAATGAAGATCGGTAATTGATCTCAACAATTGGCCAAGTAAAGGAACCATTTTCATTGAAAGAAAAAAATTTTACAAGTAAGGATTAGCCCATTACAAAATACCTCGACGACAATCGAGGTTGCAAAATGGTACCAATCAAGGAAGCTCAGACATACCTGAGCTGGGATACAAAATAAAAGTGAAAGCAAGAAGCTTTAGGCCTGAGTGGCGGGTGGATGTTCGACCTCGGCTCTGTCAGAAAGAATGATAACAGTCAGAAGTATGGCTAAAACTGCTTCCTCGACTCTCCTATCCTCACACTCTGGGCTGAAGAGATCCTCAACCCGTAGACCTTCATCTCTGCCCTTGCTGACTTCCTCCTCGTTGTCAAACTCCAATAGGCTAAGGTCGAAATCCGAAGCTATCTTCTTGACCTTTTTTTAAGGTCGATGATACCCTGCACATACAAAGCAACCCGAAGTTCGTTTTGATGTCATGGAACTCGACCGAAGATTTGAACGCCTCAACCACGGTGACCTTAGTGGCCTTCAACTCATCCTCATACTTTTTCTTCTTGATCGATAGTTAAGCTTTAGATTCAACCCGAGCTTTTGAGAAATTGGATTCTAGTCACTTTATTCCTCATCTAATGACTTAGCCTTCTCTTTGGCCTTCAGCTTCACCAATTAGGCATCATCCACCCTTCTGCTAGCCTAGCTGGCCTTTTCCTCGACCTCCCTTGAGATACGTCGAGCTTCATGCATCGCCTTGGTATAGTAGTCTACATGATGGGTGACCTGAAAAAAATTTAATATCAAATATCAAGATCGGTAATTATCGAGCAGCATGGGAAGATTGTCACTTGCTCAAAGTATAGAGTCGTATGCATCATGCATACGGAATGCACCACCTTCAGCATTGAAGGCTTCGACATCGGTTGGTAAAAGGATTGACTTGATCAAGGATTGGGCAACATGAAAATTATATATGCCCATCCTAGTATCTTGGGCCTCAGCACCTGAAGATGCTCCAACTGGAGCAGAAGACCCAACCTGTACGTCGGCCGATCGCAAAGACATCTTCACAAAATTGGGCCTACCCGAACTCCTCTGCAATGAAGATGCAGAGGCTTGGGGGAAGGCTCCCTAGAATAGCTGCTTGTAGCGGCACCATTGCCCTCGCTGGTGCTAATGATTCCCTCCTCGGAGTTTCGCTCAGCCTTGAGAAACCTCCGGTAATGGGCTGAGCAAGAACAGCCTTGGTGCAGCCGCGCTTTGGAGCTGGGGCCGCGCTTGTCTTCTTTCTCTTCATTGCTCGACAAAGAGCCTCGACATCCTTGGGGTCCATTTCTACATGGCATATGAAGTTAGTAAAAATACAAAAAATGATGAGCTAAAGAAGATTATGAAAAGCAACTTACTCTTTGGGTCAGCTAGACTTAACTCGGTCCTGAACAAAGTGTTCTTGATAAGAAACTCAATTAGTGAAGGGGACTTTGACTGAAGATCCACTTTAACACCTCTTCTTCGGTGTCAGACAAAACTAGAGCTCTAACCGCCAACCTATAAGGTCTACCCTATGATGTACAGAAGTCCCAAGGTTGCTCGATCGAGATGAAGAAAAAGCACTCCTTCCAATTGTGAACTGAAGGAGCACCTCGGAAGAGACGACATCCCCACTGAAGAGAAACATACCACCACCCGTTCTCTGTGGGATGCTCCTTCAATGTGAAGGAGGCCCGAAGAAGATGGGAGGTTGGCTCGACCCCGAGGAGAAGGCAATGAGCGAAGAAGCCTATAATCTAGTGCCACAAGTTCGGGGCGATACTACAGAAACCTATTCTATATAATTTAAGAAATTCCACTACGAGATAGTGGAAGGGCAGTCGAACTCTGGCCTTTAGAGCTTTCTCATACAAACCAACCCGGCCTGGATGAGGAAGAGCTATTCTTTCATTTGGAACGGCCACTTCCAGCTTATACTCAGAAGGAATTTGGTATTTTAATCTAAGGACTTCTAAGTCCTTAGAGGAAAGGACAGAATCTACCCTATATGGATCGAAGTCCGAAATCTCGGGTCTTCCTGAAGAACAAACTATGTCAGATACAGGGTCCATATTTCTAATGTTATCCCCAAGCTTAACATCTCAGGGGTAACACTCCTAACATCGTCTCCCGAATTTGATGCTCTAGGCCCGCACTCCTAATGCCATCGCCTGTGCTCCAGATGTCGGTAGAAAACTAGATTCACTCATGACTGAAAGAAAGAAGGACTGATCTAAAAGAGAAGTGACTGAGCAAACAGGGGACGAGGAATGGAGGAAGACCAACTAGCTCGGCTTTATCCGAGCAAGTTCGTAGAATCACCAAAGTGCCAGAGTATCCCCTTTTGAACAGTAGAAGCAGTAAAAGAAATTATCATGGTCCTATTTATAAAACCTTAGAACGGCTCTGATCTACTGACAATTTACCTCTCCCAATCAATGTTTGACAAGTGTCGCCTGATGATTGGTCAAAGTAGGGCTTCTATGGATCTAAGAAATCGATGCTCCAGATTCAAAGATGGTTCACCTCAGTCGTTCGATTCTTGATGCGTGTCCTTAGTGACTGGTGATCCCCTCAGCCTCAACCTTGGATAAAGTACTCTCTTCAACCGACCTATATACAGCTTGACCATGAGAGTGGGGGCATCTGTTGTAGATCTATACCTCAGCCTCGACCTAAACAACCTTGACATCGTCGAGCAAGTTATAGCTAAGCTACACGAGATGGCATTTACTGGATTGGACAGATACACCGACCTACTTCAAGTCGATCAACTTCAGATAGCAAGATCCTACATTCCTCAGCCATGGTGACCTACTAGGTCAGCTGTGTTGGAATTTCATGGTTTCATGCATGTAAAATTTTAAACAAGTACGTAGTGAAATTAAAAATTCATATTAAATCTAATTTAATCTAAGCATGCATAAGATCAAATCTTAAAATCATAAAATAAGATCTACATATGTGAGATAGGATTCAGATACAGAAATTAAATAGAGAAGAATAAATAAAAAAGATCTAGTCTTCATATCTTGGTGCGGATCGATCTACACTACGAACTGATGATCGTGGATGTCTTTCGAAAGTCCCTTGAAACCGCACAAGCATCCAACCTTTATGGGTATCCACACGAGATCTTGATCTGATTAGAAGCTTTTTGATCTCATCGAGGTGCTGGCTCCCTTGCAGAGATCGCATCTTAATAGTTGAAAATTCTTCATTTCTCTCAAGACCCTTTTAAAGAAGAAGAAGAGTATAGGAGGATGAAGATCTCTACACTAGAGATCATGAGAACACTTTCTTCTCTTTCTTCCTAAAATTTATGCACAAAATCTCTATACTAGAGATCTAAGAAAATATGTCTAACTCTTGAACAAAGAGGAGAGTAAAATCTATGTCCAAAATTTGGACAAAAAGAGAGAGAGAAGGCCCTAACAACCAACCTTTGGTTGTTGGTAAGAAGGGATAAGAGCCAACAAACCTCACGCCTTGGCCCTTGATGCCGCACCTTCTCCCCTTGAATTCTTCACGCAAACCTCCTATGATTTTTGGCATCTTAATCTGATCTAAATCAGGTTGTTACCACCCCACATAATCCCCTATTTAAATAGGGAGTAGTTAGGGTTTTAGTTCAGAGATAAGAGTCCAACTATCCTAAGACTCTTGCATATGATGCTGCCCCAAACTTATCTACCTTTGCACCCACAAAGCTCATGGAGAAAGGGGTTTGACATGAATTCTTACACGCAAAAGGAAGAGGGGCGTAGGGTATATGTGGTGCTAAATATTAAGTGGGCATGGGGCTAGGTTGGCGTATGAGAAGAGATGGAGTCCTAATCAATTGAGACTCCTCTTTAGGTGGCTGATTTAAATCAAATTAAATTCTAACTAATTATGATTTAGTTGCACCCAATTAGAGGAGGATTTCTAGTCAAAATAGAAATCAAAAATCTCTTAGTTAGATCCTAATCTAATTAAAAATTAGGTCAAACAAAATCTTAATCAAACAAGGGATTATTCTCCCATATAATTGGTTATCTTATAACCCAATCAAGCTTGATCAAATTAAACCCATGTCAAGTCAAATTGAATCAATTTAATTAAACTTAATGCAAGCCCCATTGCTCAATCAAATTAAGCCAATTAGTAATCTAATTACTAATTAATTCTCCTAGAACTCACTAACTCTTTAGCGAGTTACTTAATTATAATTTTATATTGGATTAATCATCAATCAAATTGATCATAATTCATAATCATAATTCAACCATCTGATCAGTCAAAAATCATTTTGTATGTGACCTCATAGGTTCTATTCTGTCTGATAGTTAGATATATTATGATCCCTATCACAATATCATTAAAACTCCTTTCAATAGGTTGGAACCATTCCAACTCTACCCATCAAAGATTATTGATCATCAAAATGATGCCCGTGGATCTCACAATCCATCAGTGACACCTAGCAGTATGTAGTGGCAATCCAATAAATAAAAGATAATGAACTTTTAGGTGCAGTTAATGTATGATACAGTCTCTCTATCGTGAGTTCCGATCAGATGGTATGTCATGGATAAATCATCAAACCTCATCATCGGTCATATAATAGATTCAATTAGCTTGAGTCCTATGTGATTCTCATGGAAATTCTTTTTATTAATCACACTACTATGGCCATAGATTTAAGGACTCAGCTTCTTAAATCTCATAGAACTACTCCCCTTTGTTAGGATCGATAGATTCTATCTAGGTGTGCACCCTACTCCTACAGTGGACCAACTGTTGCCAACATCTACTATAAAGACTCATTGAGTCAATATTTATGTGTAGTCAAACTCCAGCAGCCTCACTATGAGCAGCTGTAGCACCGCAGGTCAAAGGACCAGTCATACTACTGCAGCATCGAGAAAGTCACTAACGAGTGAGCAAACATCCATGTGACTTCTCATGTTGGTCACGCTCAGTGCTAGTTATTTCTAACAACCACCTGTACTCTCACTCTAGCATCACTACACCGCAGACTCGAGACTCATCTACCCAAAGGAAGCGATTCGTGCACTAATCTATCGAGATCAATTATCATCCCCATGATGATCCTATGATCAGGTGCAATTTAAAAATTAACCATCAATGACACATGTCTCAAATTCTCAATCTTTTGAGAATATGTGTCATCATCTTGTTAATCTCTTAGATGATTCATGGCCATATAAAATATGAATGGTAATATAAGTGCCCACTAAGTATAAAATCATATCCTAATAATATGATATGCATCAGCCAAGATTGGCTTGTAGGTCATACATCCAACAATTTTTCACTTGCACTAAAGCCAATCTGCCCTATACCAAGCCCCATCTTCTCAAGATAGGGTTTAGTCTTCGGCTAGCTAAGTGACTTACCAGTGGATTAACCACATCTTATTTAGAGTTTGCTCTCTGCATCTCTATGTATTTCTACTTGAGGTAGTCACATGTTCTGTTGCTCTATGTGATTAGATATCTGGTGAGACCTAAGCTCCTTAGCAAGAGCTATGGTTCTATTGTCTTTGTAGTATAATATCCTGACATCTGATGGCATGATATCCAGTTTTGCAACTAACATTGGAACCAAAATGCATCCTACACATCTACAGTATACTCAGCTTCCATCAATCGATTGCTTAGAACCCTTTCAAGATATTGAATCATGATTACACAGGAACACACTCCATGATGTAGACATTCTATCATTAACATCAGACATAAATTTAAATTGATGTATCCTTCCACTCCTAGCTTTGACCTTTCTCCAAAAATTAAGAACAAATCCTTAGTCCTTCTCAGGTACTAGTCTGGATACGACTGATATCTACTCATGACATTCACAGCATTGACTATATCAGTTCAAGTACATTACATGGCATACATCTACGCTCAAGAGGATAGCAGACCCCTCTCCGAGGTTTGTATGTTGAACCCTTTTAACATCTACTCTCTGTACTTTATCTGTGAAAACACAAGCATCAAATTGCATCCATCTATATAGATCTTTATATTCTCAGAATATAGGATGCTTGCTTTAGATCTTTCATAGAGAATTCAATATACAACCATATTTTAACTAATGTCAGTATTGGACACTCTCAATCAGGAAGATGTCATCCACATACATTATGGAGAATGTGACAACACTCCCACTGACCCTTTGGAAACACATAATTCTTCATTTCTGATCAAATAATTTGATCATATCATCGAAATGAATGTTCTAACTTCAAGATTATTGCAGACTTAGTGATCTCTTATCATGAGAAGTAAAATCCATAAGCTACTCCATATAGAAATCTTCAAAAAATATCCAGTCAGAAAAGCTATTTACATCCCTTCTTAGAGTCGATGTCTAATATCACCTCATTGTAGGTTTTGAGATCATCTCTATATTCTCTATCTTCCATGAGAAATAATTTTTCTCTACATCCTCTGTTAAGCATATCCAAGTATCTTTCGAGAGGATGGAAGATCCTACTGTATCTACGAGATAGAGGAGGAACATACGTATACTAACTCATCATGAATAGGTTCTTTAGATTCTATTGCTTGCTGCTCTTCAGAGATACTCTCTTCGAGCTTAACTTCCTCCCACTGCTTCATCTTGGATAAATAATTTCAAAGAAGATAGCATGCTGGGTCACAATCACATTTTGATCCTTTCAGAAGAAAAAGTAGTATCTCAAACTTTTTTAAGATATTCTTTGAAATAAGCTTTATAGACCTATCCTCTAACATATTCGTCTATTGTTCTTGACACAGACTGGATATCCTTGGATCTTGAAATAACCAAGATTCAGTTCTCACTATGCCATATCTCATACGATGTGGTAGGAACAAATTTAGAGAGAATCTAATTCTATAGAAATAAAGTAAGTCCCTAAAAAATAAAATAAATCAGTGAAGTTCATCATGGACTGGTCCATATCTCACACAGTCCCATGACTCTTCTTAATTATCTGATTAAGCTGAGATGTACTAAGAGGGATCCAATGTGAAACTATGCCATTTTAATGAGATAATCGAGAAATTTTTTCTTGGTATTGCATCCTCTATCTGATCGAAGTACTTTTAGAAATTTTTTGATTTACTTCTTTACTTTACATCTGAATTCTTTGAACTTTCAAAAATTTTAGATTTGTATCTTATATACTTACCCATACCATGACTGATCATCGATAAATGTAATGAAGTAGAGACAACTTTCCTTGGTTAGCACATCAAATGGGCTACAGACATCAAATGTGTCCTAGGATGAGTATCTCAGTGGTCTTTTTTCTCTTATTCCATAAGAATAGCTTGGTCATTTTACCTTAAAGAGATGATGCACAAACTAGATATGACTCAACAATCAATAAGCTTAAAAGCTCATATTTCTTCAGTCTGGATCATTTCTTCTCCTATACGATCTAGCCTAAGATTCCACATATACTTAAGGTTTATCT
>KE506604.1:40693-53513 GCA_000441515.1 Elaeis oleifera | reverse complement strand
TTCTGTTTTTTTTTTGCTTTCGCACATTTAAAATGTCAAACTAAAAGTAAAGAGTCCGAACCCTTCTCTCTCGTTGAGCTCTTCACCTCCCACCCCCTTCTCCCTCCCTGCCTGAACTTTTCTCCCTCGTCGAGCTCTTCATCTGCCGCCTCCAAACGTTGCATTTTGCTTTATAGCAATGTAGTTACCAAATATATTTTTATTCTTTGCTTTTACTCAACAGCAAAAATCAAAAAAAATAAAAATATTTTTTAAAATCAAAAATCAAAAAGTGTAACCAAATGCATCTTTAATTATTTCACGCTGCTTTAGTCAATGTTGTTATGTAATGCTTATGGTTAAACTTAACAATAACTGGGTCTCAAAATGATACAGTATGAAACTATGAATAATATAGTAAGTATTTCTTCTTTGCAAGACAAATTAAATAAAGAGTTATAAAGCGCATGTGGTACAAGGTTTATTGCCTTATTAATGGCAAGATTATGAGATGTCCTCAAGCATCTTATAGATTGAGGAAACGAGTAAATTACATGTTTGCATTTTTGAAAATTACAATGTAATCTAATGCTCAGAAAAGAATGCTCAAACATGTGTTGCAAAACATTGTTAATGGTCGGAGTGCGGGTCTCTTGGAGTTTTGTCTGGCTCGTGGAACTTAGCATTTTTTTTTCTTTTTTAAAAATTGGTTCATAACTAGTCAAAATAAAACTTCTATTAAAGAAGATGATGTTTGTAGTTGGTAATTCAAGCACTGTGGCTTTGAGGTTCATAAGGCCTAGATGGGGTGCAATTAGTAACAAGATAAAGATCATAGATTCTGGTCAAGAAGTTTTGTTAAATTATGATCTTAACATTTGAGGATGAAAATAGAATCAGTACCACTCATAAGACCTAGATGCCACTAGAAATGGAATGATCAGTGTCAGAACTGTGACATTAAAATTATACAGCTTAACCAAATAATTTATTCTAGAGTGAGGCTTATAGAAGCAAGGTGACTTTTGTTGAGGCTTTAGGTGTCCCTCCAGCGGGAGCAGTTATCATTGCGAAGCAGTTGATCAGGTATATCCAGTAGCATGATGTCTGTCTATTTGTAGGAATAGATTAAAGAACTGGCCCAAATAGAAGCAATGTGATTATTGAATTCCAGTGTGAGACGGTCATGTATTAGCATGCACGTTGACCTAATGGGAGATGATTCACTAAGGAAGGTTCCGTGATTAAATTCTTGGTGGTCTATATGAGATTTTCAAACCTCTCTTATAGTGGATTATATACCAACTTCGCTCGCTCCAGCAAATTCTATCCTTTCTACTTCTGGTATCACTTCAATTTTTGATAACTATTCTTCAAGAGCAGATGTGCTAATTTTTTTTTTAAATTGTGCTGTTTGATCATTTAACTAAAACTATGTGGTAATCAAAAGAAAATTCTGCATCTATTGATGTGAATTTTATTTCTTACCTTTTCCATGGATGGCCTATCATCAGGATCCTTACTAAGACACTTGTCAGCCACAATGACCATCCAGAAAAGTTGATGAACATCATGACATTCGATAATTCTTTCATCAATCAGTTCTGGATACTTTCTTTCCTTTAAAAGTGGTCTGGCCTGTAAAAGAACAAAGAAAACTGTGCTGAAGGAAGAAACAGTGAGATGATCAAAGAAAGAGTGCTATTGCGTAACCTTACCCATCCTACGAGACTTTCTCTTGAAGAGTCTTGTCCAGAGGAGTCCGTCCGGTGATTAGCTCTAGTAGAACTACTCCAAAGGAATAAACATCAGTCTTTGTTGAGACCCTACCTCTTTCTGCATATTCTGGTGCCAGGTATCCAAATGTTCCCACTACCTTATTTTCTGATAAGTGATCAGATTCATCCTGTTGTGTTCTTGCCAGCCCAAAATCTCCTAACTTATATGTTCGACAGGGAAATGGGATTCAGCCTATAACTTTATCATTTCAAACTTCAAATTAACACGAAAATATTCATGTTTAAGAATAGCAATCCAGTACCAGAGGTTTATATTCATGGTTTATAAGAATGTTGTTGGGCCTCATGTCTCTATGAATTATGTTGTTTTGATGCAGATAATTTAAGCCTTTAGCAGCTCCAAGTGCTATATTCATCCTGTGTTTCCAACTCAAGACATTTGGACTGTGCTCTGCCATCATTCAATAAATGGTTAAGAAATTATATCTCAATTGTCCTGTTGTTGGATGAACAAGAAGTAGCTAATTCTAGTTTCATTCCATCATGTATGAAGCAAAAGTAGAGTTAGGTGTGGCCTAGAGAGATAAAGCTTTTCTAGTCTACGAAGAAGAAAGGTCATACAGATAGAATAAAAATAGTATGAGAAGCAATTTTGCCTAATAAAAATTGATAAAATAAAGTTTTCAAGTACAAAGACCTTTAAAACTGTAATTTTGGTATCCTCTGCCTCTTCATAATTGACAAGTCCACAAAGAATTCTGGGACGGCTGTTTATGAGATCCTGAAAAATTTTCATGAGCATTTATCATCCGTGACCAAGCCAATAACAATCCTTTTCGCTCTTTCCAAATCATGTATCATTTTCAGGACATTGTGGACAGACAAAGTTTTACCGATAAATTTGAATGGAGGTAAATGATGCGATAAGATGAAATAATTGGAGATATACTACTTGGCTGTTGCATATGTCCAATGCCACAGAAGGGCCTGTAGTGGCATACCTTCCAGTATCTTATTACGAATATGTCTTTGCTTGCAATGATCTTTGTAATGTCATGGAGATGAACTCTGTAATTCTTTGATGCCTTTTATTTCTTCCTAAATAAGAAACATCTAGATTTGTAGTTAAGTTTGTCTTGTCATTGCTTCATGATTCGCAAGTTAGTGAAGGCCACATAGTGTAGGAAGTTCCTGATGTCAAATGTTCAGTTGGTTAACTGGTTTTGTTGTTCTTTCTATTCGTGCTTCATAAACCCAGAGGCAGCAGTTCATGCATTTTGAAGGGCCATAGTGTTGAAGAAATTAACTGCAGGTGCTACCTTGGTATGTGGCTGTCAAAAGGACCACTTAATATTCCTTAATGCAGCTACATAATTTCATAACCTTAATGCAGCTACATAATTTCATAAAACAACCCAAACAAACACTGGTGCAGCAGATTAAGAATCTTACATCGGTAGTTCTTTAAATTTCGATTAGAATTCTTGTCTGAAATAAATTTTAAGTGTATTGAACTATCAATTAAGGCAAAAATTCTCTTATGGGCTCTATCAATGTCTGGGTATGGTACCAGTCCGATATATGGATGATACTATGGTAGAATTGTAAGTTGGAGGAAATTTCCATATGACGGTTGAGTTTGAGTTTTCAACAACATCCATATACAGGATTCCAGAATCCAGTGAGAGGTGATTGCTGATATTTCAAGAATCCAGAAATTTAGCAATCAACCTCTTCCCCTAAAGTATCAAAGGGTTCAAATTGATCTCCCACCTATCTTCAGGATATCCTATATATAATGCAGTCATTCAAAAATCACTGACTGTCAGTTACTCTAAAGAAAGTTATCCTAGTTTGATATATAAGATGAGTTCACAGAGACTCAGAAGCATTCTTTATTTACTCTAAATGATATGATGTCCCGGTCTGAAATAATGGGAAAATCCATCTAGTTGTTAAGTTTGACTTAGCTTGTCACTCTAGCATCTTTTGCTCTTAATTTTCATTAGTCATATTTGTACATTCGAGAACAGCTTTTTTCTCTCTATATATCAGCCTAGTATATACATTATTAAAGCAATATATCAGTTCTAATTGTTCTTCACAAACCTTTGCAGTTTATATGGTATTTAGTCCTAGAGTTTAAATCCTTTAAATATGACTTGATTGATGAATATCAATTCTTACCTTTGTTTAATCTGAAATATAAATTTCTAAAGTCATGTTGGTAGGACAGTAATTTCAGCAAGATCACTCTTTAGAGATTATCTTTGAGTAATTTGTGCATTTGACTGCCTAAACCAGTTAAATAGCTACATCAACTACCAAACCCTATCAGATTGTATCAAGGGTGTAAAGCCCTAAGGCTGCTTAATTGCTTTGGCCATGTGAAAAAATCCATATATGTGTGAGGTAGAATGTCCAATCATTGTCTTGTTGCCTGCATAACTATATAATTAACTGTTTAACAGTGCAGGTTCTGGTATTCTACCACCCTTGGATTAAATCATGTCATGATGCGCCCAAGCTGATGATATTAAAGTTGGTATGATACTCTACAGATTATGGATTTCTAGATCCACCAACAATTCATTGCATGGGGCGTTTGATGTTTGTGTAGAATAGATGTAAACCTGCATCTGAAGTATAGCATGGTTTCTGGGGTTCAGTTTCCATAATGTTTCTAAGCATGTCAGCAAGGAACTTGATGGTTTTAAGTGCATGAAAGTTTTTATGTTTTAAATATGAACATTTGCTACTATTTTAACCATTATAACTTTCTCTAAAATGGAAACTTGGAGTCTTAGATGGTTAAAATGCTCAATTTATGATTTCAGCCAAACAAAGTTGACTTAAAACTAATCAAGATCATTATACCAGAGAAGTCAACAGAAAATTTTAGGGTGTCAAATTCTAATTAGAGCTAATGATGGTCTTATGTGCAATGTAATTGAAACAGAGTATAATGACCGTATTGTTGTCTTGTTCTCCATACAGTTCATGAAGGATGGAAGAGGTGGGAGGAAAAAACATTAATAGAATCAGATTTTACCCAGGTAAAGATATTGTTGCTCTTGGAAAGATTGCATTAAGTACTAGCAGTCCGGAAAGAAGTAGAAACAAATAATAAAAAGATGGTTCTTACTTGACAAATGTACATCCAATGAACGATTGCAGACGTATTCATAAACAAGGAGCCGATGACTTCCTTCTGAACATGAGCCAAGTAGCATGACCACATTTTCATGTCTAGCCTTGCTAAGTACATGAACCTCTGACCTAAATTCCTTCTCTCCCTGCAAACTTGCATGTTTATGTTGCTTGACAGCAACCCACTGCCTGTTTTTGAGCCTGCCTTTGTAACAGACCCAAATCCTCCTTCAGATAGAAAATTTGGTCGGAAAATCCATCTGTAGCAGCATGGAGCTCAGCGTAAGTAAAATCTATCTTGGCTTCAGTTTTGGGTTGGTCATTCCGACAATATGCACATATAGGATTTTCTGACATTTCTTCCAATTGTTGATTGACAAATCCGCACGTCAATGTCTCCTTAGAAATGGTGGCACTTTTCTGTTCTGTTTCCTGAATTATGGATTCCTTACTTTGTGTGTACTGTATTTTGCAGTGGCTAGAATTCAGCAGTAATGAGTAGTTATCTTCTGCTCTTTGGGTTCCTGTAAGGTCATCTTCCTCTTGCAATTGAAAGGGAAAATGCCTTTTCTCATCAGTGATAGAACCTGATAAAATCTCAGGATTTGGTTGGTCATGGGTTGAAGCTGTGTTTGGCAAAGCTTGGTTGTCACTTGATGTTGATGCAGAAAAGAAGGAATTGTTGTGCTAACTTCTGGGGCCTCTTTGATGTTGTCATTTGAAATCTCTGCATTGGAGCTGTTTATATGAGGGCTTCTTGACTCAGAAAATATTTGATATTTTAGATTTCACTCCTCTAGAAACAGTTATTTTATTAAATGAAAAAATTGTTCTTTTTCATCATAAAATCAGTATGGAGGTTCACAGTAAATTCGTAATGCACAACAGAACAGAAACTACAGTCTTACTTTATAGTTGTAGTTGTCAAGTCTACAAGCAACATGATGGCGCTAGTTTAGTTAAAACTAACAAGGCTGGCAATGCAAAATGACAGAAAATAGACTGTCAATTAAGTTGGCGGAGGTACAGATGGTAGAGAGAGGGAATCACATGTAGATGATATCTAGAATTTACATGTAAGGCTGCAAATGAACTTGAACTGGCCTTAAGTTTGTTGATCAGAGATCAAAAAATTGAGCATAAGTTTGGCAAAGCTTTATTTTGAAGGCTTGAATCAGCCTCCACACCAATCAAGACCTTGCCTGAAGCTCAAATGTTATACACACACACACACACCTCGGAATCAATCATAGTCGATGTGGCAAACCGATCAATTAGAGCTTGCCATGTACTTGCAGGCTAACCACTCAAAGCTTGCGACATAGCTGACACAGAAGGCATGTGGAGAACTCTTCACATTTCAAACTCTACCTGCAGCTGGCAGCATCTTGGCCATGATTGCAAACTATTTCCAAACAAATGTGATACATGAGCAATCCGCATGGCTGAGAAGTGCTGGTATGATTCATAGGTGAGATACTCGGGCTGTTAGCATAACGGCCAGCACATGCACACAAATGACTTGGCATGGGCTCCAGCCCTTGCCTATATATTGGGTTGCTAGGGCCCTCTAGGTAAGTTCTTTTTTGACTCTCTTACACTGTCTCTCTGCCACTTTCAAGCCTCCTATTCTATAAGAATCATGTCTGATTTAGGCATTGAAGGATCTCCTACGGACACACTTCAATCGGTGGACTTCCTTGTCCTTGTTACTTCAAGTTGGATCTAGCATTAGAGCAGTAGTCCAAGCAAGACCTCCATCCAATGCCAACTCAACGACATGCCACATCAAAGCCACAGCCAACCGAGCATAGCGCCAACCGGACCATCATCGTGGAAGCAAGCAGAACCCCGACATTCCAATCTGGATGGTGGATGAACCAAGCATTCCGACGACCTTGTCAGCTTGGTGCCTTGGTCGAGTCAGTTCCTAATGGCAGTAGATTGGTGCTTGAGAAAAGACCCTGATCCCATCCTTGGAGGTTTGACTGATCAATAAGCAATATGCAGAAGCCATGAAATCAATGAGAATGTAGGCAGCGCTTAAAACTATGCAGCAAGACACACTTTTGGAGTCTGGTGGCTCTTTTTAGAATCCTTGGAGAACTCCTCTGCACGAGCCATAGACAAAGCTACCAGTTACCACTAAGCAATTCTGTGTGCTCATGCAGTGAGTTCAGATACTGACCATAGCCATCTGGAACCTACAATAAATGGCTGCCAACTAGCAGCAGTTGTTGCAGTAATAATAGCAGCTGCTGCATTAGGTCGCACACAAGGTAACCGGTAGGACCCGGTGCAGCTGAGTCACCATAACCATCCTCGAAGCCAAGGACGGGCCCAATACAGCTATTGCTCTCACCCATGAAGTACAGGGTAAGAGAGAAGGCACCGATCGCTGAGTTCATAGTCTTGGGAGGGAGTGACACTAGGCCATTCACCTACCACAAACAAAATAGGGTCTCCAAGAGGAAGGCTGACTTTGGTCACAAGATCAAGTATATGGATCATCGCCTTGAAGCCTTGAGAGGCTGCAATGCCAAGCTTGGGAACGATGTCGACTTCACAATGGAGCAGGATGGTGCAAATCAAAGCCAACCTGAAGCTACAGGGGCTTGGCTAGTGGACTTCCTCCAAGCCAACACTGACATCTTCGCATGGTCAGCCTCTAACATGCCAAGTATAAGCTCTAATGTGATTGTTCATAGGTTAAGCATGGACCTAGCATACAATCCTATTCAGCAAACTAAGAGAAGCTTCCCCTTACAAAGGCAACACACCATCGATGAACAAATGGACAAGCTCCTCAGAGTGGGTTTTATCCAAAAAATCCACTACCCGACTGGATAGAAAATGTCATCCTCATGAAGAAGGCCAATGGGAAGTGGCAATTGTGCATTGACTACACCAACCTCAAAAAGACCTATCCCATGGATAGCTTCCAATTTCTAAGGATCAACTAACTTGTGGATGCAACGGGGCATCGGATGCTAAGTTTAATGGATGCATTCTCAGGCTACAACTAAATTCAGATGGTGCCTGATGACGAGAAGAAAACCTCCATCACTGACAAGGGACTCTACTACTATAGGATCATATAATTTGATCTAAAAAATGCGGGAGCCACATACCAACACCTAGTCAACAAAATCTTCAAGGACCAAATTGGTTGTAATATGGAGGCCCACATTAACGACATGCTAGTGAAGCGCATGGAGGCGAGCAGCATATGCCTGACCTACACAAGCCATTCACAACCTTGAGAAGATAATACATGAAGCTCAATCTGAGTAAATATGCCTTTGGAGTTACTACCAAAATATTTCTCAGATTTATGGTCATATAGCATGGGATCGAAGCCAATTTGAAAAAGATCCATGCTATAATGGAGATAGTGGCCCTAAGGATGAAGGAGATCCAATCCTTAGTAGGTCAGATTGTGGCATTGAACAATTTTGTGGCAAAATAGGCTAAAAGGTGCTTGCCCTTCTTCAAAGCACTAAAGCAAATCAAGAACTTCAAGTGGTCTGAGGAATGCCTGCCTTCAACCAACTCAAGTAGTACCTTAGCTCACCACCTCTCCTCACCAAGCCGAGCCTAGGAGACATGCTCCGCCTCTACCTTGTGGTATCCTTCTCAGCTGCAAGCTTAGTCCTCATCCTAGAGAATGGAGTGCAAAAGCCTATCTATTAAACAAGCCAAATCCTCTATGATACTAAGATGAGATATCCTAAGTTCGAGAAGATGGCCTATGCCCTTATCATCTCGATCAGAGACTCCGACCTTATTTTCAGACACAATCCATCATTGTGCTGACTGATCAACCCATGCAACAAGCTCTACAAAGTTTGGACACATCAGAAAGACTGACCAAGTGGATGATTGAGCATAGAGAATTCGACATCAAATATTGTCCCTGATTGGCCATCAAAGCACAAGCATTAGCGGATTGGCTTGTGGAATGCACCATTTTGGAGGGAATGAGCATGCAAGAAAGCCGAGAAGAGTTCAAGATGGAAGACTTCCGGATGCTACATGTCAATATGTCTTCCAGCTTGAATAAAAGCAGAGCTGGGCTAATCTTCACTAGTCCAGAGGAGTTGTGATGGAGTGTGCTCTACACTTTGGCTACAAGATGCCCAATAAAAAAGTTGAATATTAGGCTTTCATTATCGGCTTCAAGGTTAGGAGAGAGCTGGGAGTCCCATACTTAAAAGTCTTCAAGATTCCCAACTACTCGTCGGGCATGTCTAAGAAGATTTTGAGGAAAGGGTCCCATGATGGCCAAATACCTCCACAAAG
This sequence comes from Elaeis oleifera, assembly GCA_000441515.1. NCBI lineage: Eukaryota > Viridiplantae > Streptophyta > Magnoliopsida > Arecales > Arecaceae > Elaeis > Elaeis oleifera. Next base: position 44,343 of record KE506604.1, on the reverse strand, counting down.
TTAAAGATATTTTCTCGATCTTTAGCATGTTTAAGATGTAGTAGATCTCAAGACTGGAGAAGGTAAGGGCAGTTCTACTTCCAAAGCTCGCCACTTTGGAGTGTGGTAACTTAGAAAAGCCGATTTTGAAGTACCTGAAGCACTTCAAAAGAGGAGTTGAGCTCGATCATGCAAGCCGATTTTAATCCGAGTTGGATCTACCCCTGATTGACTATCTTTAGGATAGGAAGCTACCAGAGGATCGAGGAGAGGCTTGAAGACTCAAATCCCAAGTAGCTTGCTGTGCCCTCCAACATGGGACATTTTATAAGAGGTCCTTTACCCTACTTTTTCTTATGTGCCTCCAACCTTTTGAGGCTAATTGTGAACTTTAGGAAGTCTAAAAGGGGATCTACGGTAATCATTTAGGGAGCAAGGCCTTGGCATAGAGGTCTTATGGCAAGGCTACTACTAGCCAACCATTTGTAAGGATTCAGCTCACTTTGTGAAAAGGTGCGACCAATGCTAGTGACACATGAATATCCAGTGCTAGCTGGCAGCACCACTCACACTGATCAACACCCCTTGGCCTTTCATCAATGGGGGTAGACATTCTCGAACCATTCCTACAAGCAATTGGGCAAAGAAAGTTCCTCATAGTGGCCATTGACTACATTGAGCCATTAGTCTAGATCACTAAGAACAATGCTTGAGATCTCGTCTGGAAAGCTGTCATTGCCAATTTGGGCTTCCTCAAGCGATCATCATCAATATTGGCAGACAGTTCAATAACACTCACTTTAAGGAGTCCTCTATCGAGCTTTAGATTGATTATTTACTGACTTTGGTCATTAATCATTAGATTAATGGAGAAGCTGAAGTGACTAACTGAACCATCCTATAAGATTTGAAGATGAATTTGGACCGAGCAAAGGACCTTTTGGCGGATGAGTTATGCAGCATCCTTTAGGCATACTGAACCATAAATTGAACCCCAATAGTAGAGATCCCCTTCAAACTCGCATTCGGCACAAAAGTGATGATCCTGTTAGAGATCAGCCTACTATCTAACTTGCTGGACTCATTCAATGAGCAATAGAACCCATAGGATCTTCGAGCCAATCTTAACCTATTGAAAGAACAAGGGAGTAAGCTTGGATTTGGATGGCGGCACATTAGTGGCAAGTAGCTTGACACTACAATTCTTGAGTGAAAGTCAAGTTCTTTGACTCAGAAATCTGGTGCTCAGAAAGACCTAAGTATTGCAGCCTATAGAGCAAGACAAGCTTGCATTGAACTAGGAAGGGCCATACAGAGTGATAAAGGTCATCCCCTCAAAAGCATAACATTTGGAGCACCTCGACGGGATACCGAGACCTTAATTGTTGGAACTTAGCCAACCTGTGAGTGTATCATTAGCAAGATTTATCTTATTGTCATGTAAACTTGACTTTAATGAATGAAACATCTTTTTTCTTTAAAAATTGTCAAGGTGTTTCGGGTTAGATAACTCGCTCTCAAGCAATCAATTAAGGGTCATATGTATCCTTTAAAGACCACCAACCTTCGAACATCAACAGGTAAACACACCGAAACTTCTCTAATCGACTACCTCTCTCAAACACCATCGATCATGAGTTCCACACATCATGTGAATCTATGAATCTCCCTAACGACCACCAACCTACAACCCTATATGCTTACCACAAATTAGATATGTCGACCATCGACTACTAAACCCATGCAGGTAGGGAGCCAAACCCAAGGGTACTCCCATGGAGCTACACCTCTATTTCGTCAGCCCTCACCTTGAAGACCTAGTGAGCTAACCAGTCCCTTCAAGTTGGGATGGTCCAAGTAAGGAACCAGCCTTTGTGCCAAAGATCTAATAAGCTAATCGAGATCTTTAGGTCAGGACAACCTAGGTGGAGGTATTAGCCTTGCATTGAAGACCTGGCAAGCTAGCAAACCTCTTCAAGTTAGGATGACCAAGGAGAAGGTACTAGCCCTCATGCCGAAAATCTAGCAAGCTAATGGATCTCTTCACATTGGAATGGCCCAGCTGGTCCTGGCACTGAAGATCTAGTGAGCTAACCAATCTCTTCAAGTAGGGACAACCTAGGTAAAGGAATCAGCCCTCGTGCCGAATGTCTGATGAGCTAACTGACCTCCTTAGGTCAGAATGATCCAAGTGGAGGTATTGGCCCTCATGCTGAATACTTGGAAAGCTAACCAATCTTTCCAGGCCAGGATGGTCCAGCTAGAGATAGTCCTATTCTACCGGCTCGCATGCCAAAGATCTGATTAGCTATCTGTTGCGACGACCTACGTAGAGGAATTGGCCCTTGCACCAAAAACCTGACGAGCTAACCGATCTCTTTAGATTGGATCAGCCTAAATGGAGAAATCGATCCTCCATCGACGATCTGGCAAGCAAACCAATCTCTCTAGGTTGGGACGACCTATGTGGAACATACTCCTTCCACACGAACAACTTGGTGAGCTAACCGACCTCTCTAGGTCATAACAGCCCAAGTGGAGATGGCAATCTCCAAGTGATTGTAAAGTTAACTAGATCTATCCATCAAAAGGATCTAACAAGATCAAGGTAGCTAAAATCTAAATCAACCCACAATGCCTAGCTCCTTCACTCTCATCAACAGCAATAGTGGCTTGGAAAATGAACTTTCGAATCCTCCAAGCCTCTAGATGCTCTCTCAGAAGAGTTCAAGTCCTCTACCTCAACTAAGCATGGCTGAGAATGGACGGCAAGATCCCTACTATCTATTAATGATGGTCTAGCACCTCGACCTCCAAATGCACGGAGCTAGGTGATGATTGGGACAATCATGTTCAGAGTCGACCTACACTACATAACGGGCCAATGTGCATTCCGTATATGCAAGTTCAAGCAAAGATGAAGTGCAAATTAAAATCAATTTCGGTCATTGCTGTAATTATAAAACCACCTCAGCTTGATGGCTGAACAACTTTACAAATAAGTACAAGACTCAGACCCTATAAGACTATAGATTAGATAGATCAGATGAAGCAACTACTAATCAACAAGCCATGCTCCCTCTCGATCATCGCCCTAATTCCAGAGCAACTTAAGATTAGCTGAACCTTTGTCAACTACAACATCCAAAAGGAGTCCAACTTTCACCTTGTGCTGCACCTTTTTAGGGAGGCTGAGGAAGTCAAGGAGGTGTCCTCAGTCGAGCAGTTCCCAATAAGGACTCGACAATGTCCTGCTCATGCTTGGCTGAAGGCTCACACTCCATCCTCATGCGGCCTTCCTCCCCACCTCTGCAATCCAATGGTGAGCAACCAACAGCTCACTTCCGAGCTCAAAGACCCTGAAGTTTGCTTCATCAACAACCTTCTCTATAGGCTGCCTACTTCATGGAAGGCCCAAGTCTATCTCGACTTCAGCCGTTCTTTCCATGGCCCGTTGTAAAGCAAGCTGGAGCACCTAAAGGTGATCTGAGGGCTAGTCCATTGGTAAGGAATCCATGTAGTTGAAGAGAGAAATGGGTGGGAATTGTATCCTAAAATCAATCGTGTGATTATTGAGTTCATCTTTGTATATGAATTATTGATTAATGAATAAAAGTTATTCTGATATTTTCATTACAAAGTTACATCTTCCTTGAATTCTTGTGCTGTGA
>KE506604.1:25989-38780 GCA_000441515.1 Elaeis oleifera | reverse complement strand
TCGGATTGATGAGATCACTAGACCGTCCAGTCATAAGAAATCGAAGAAATTAATCTCTCTTTTGTCTATTCGACGGATTCTCTTATGACATGTAGGGGTGTCATTGTGATCTGATTTCATGAAGAAGAAAAACGGATAGATTTTTATAATTTATTTGATCATAAATATGTTTAGATTAGATCTAAAGTGATTTATAATTTATTACAATAAGGTAAATTCATATATAAAATTGTTTAAAATCTAAATAGCATGTTACATACGATGTAATCGGTATTGATCTAAAAGTTGTCATGATGCATGAGATGTATATATGAAGTTTAGATCATATCTATGCATGTTTAATTATTAAACATATTATAAAATTATTTTATGAATTGAAATATATGGTATGCTTCACCTGAAAATCCTAGTAGAAAGTTCTACAGACTGAAACACACGTTTCACATACTTAATTTTGAATTAAATTTGAATGATCTAGATTTGAGAATTGAAGATCACTAAGACACTACATAAATCGATGGCCAATGGGTTAGCTTGAATCAGATCCTTTTAATGGGTTAGACCTAGGATTAGAAACACATATGGACCAAGTAGAGAAATTGGTTAAATCTAATCAAGTGTTGAAATAGATTAGATCAAATTTTTTAGATCAACCTCAATAGTTGAAGTTTGATCAAGTCCATATTTTGACCTTAATAAATGAACCATGATTATGGCTTCGTGGTTGAGCTCGAATCTTCTGGTGAATCAAATCGAAACTAATTAATCAATTGATGTCTAAGGTAAGTTTAATAGATTTAATTATGTGCTTTTTAATTGGGAGCTATTCACCTAGATGCGTCTACGGTGAGTTAAGAGCACATCCCTCCCACTGATCTTACTTACCTAGCCAATATGGTAGATTATGTTTTGATTAGGTCACTAGTCGATTCGTGTTAATGATTGGGCCTAATTAGGATTTTCAGTGGAAGCGCCACACGCCTGCTGAAGGGATGTCTGGGACAAAATCTAATTGCTAGAAATTATTTGGAGAAATAATTGGTTATGAACCTACCCATGGATGCACTAGGATTGGCCGAGCCATACTCGGACCCGAATACAGTCTGTGTGGATTCTAGTATCTGTTAAAGAATTAATGTAATTCCTCGAGTTGGAGGTAGAGGCTATCAATTCGTAAAAATAGTGGGAGAAACTTTAGACTAAAGTCCATATCTTTGAGATTAAAAAGTAATTCATATACTAATAGGCTTATGTTTTTCTTTCAGATATGGCCAACACACTATCCCTCCGTACGCTATTGGACAGCGACAAGATTACTGGACCCAACTTCAATAACTGGTATCGAAAGTTGAAGATCGTCTTGGAGCATGAGAAGATTTTATATGTCCTTACGGATGAGGCATCTGAAGAATCTGCTGCCAATACTCCTCGTACTACGAGAGACACTTACATGAAGTGGCTCAATGATCGCATGACTGTGCGTTGTGTGATGAGGGCAGCTATGAATGATGAACTTAGCCGTAAGTTCGAGGATGCACAGTCAAAAGAGATCATTCAAATGTTGAATGAGTCCTTAGGCACCCCTGAGGATGCGGAGAGACAAAATCTCCTGCGTAGTGTTCAATGTCCGTATGCGAGAGGGGCTTCAGTCACCGATCATGTACTGTATATGATTGAGCAGATTGAACGTCTTAGCAAACTTGGCTTGTCATTGCATGAACAGTTAGGCAAGGATGCTATCCTCAATTCGCTACCGAAATCTTACCTACCCTTTCTCAGTCATTACAGAATGACGAAGCCTGCAGTGAACTATCATGATTTGCTAGGATTACTGTAGACTTTTGAGAAGGACCACCAACTTCAGAAAGAGCCGGTGAATTTAGTGCGAGGTTCATCTGCAGGACGATGATCCTCTAGGAGAGAAAAGAAGAAAAGGTGCAAAAATCCTGGACCGCCGATCCTAAGCAGAGCAAATCGTCAAAAGTTGACAAGAGATAGGTAGAAAAGATTTTGATCTAGAGCTATCTTCCAACTCGTGAAGAATTAGGTAAAGCGACAAAAGGCAAAGTTAATGTTTAAGTTGAAATCTATCTTTGTAAAATCTTAGCATTTTTTCATAATTATTTATATAATCATGTTTTTCCAGAGACTTGTAGTCCTATTTGAACCAAGAAGAGAAATCCGATCCAAATTGTGCAAGGATAGATATCCTTCTAAAAAAGCTAGAGAAATCCAATCCGAACTATGTGAGGGTGGACCTCACTATGATAAATAAGGGCTATATACCTCAGTTTATGGGGGGTAGAGAATCAATTAAAGAAAGGGTACCTAAGCCCTACTTTCAAAAATCTTCTTTCTTCTAGTTTCTTTTGCGAGATTCAAGTTGATGGGATTCAAAAACATCTTTTTCTTCCCAATCGGATCATATTAGTCTCAGAACATCGATCCTCTATATCTACAGAGGTCTTAGTTCATGGTTCAAATGCACAAATAATACAACCAATCAGGAGAAGGGCTATCTGTGCTTCAAGGACATCGAAGGATAAAGGCAAGTATGGCTGCTAGTTTTCCTTGATGGATGATGAGACGAAGAAATATCTCATACAACCACAAAAGAAGATTGCTCAAGTCATTGAGATTGTCTTCAAATTGGTGTTATCTCTAGAACAAGCACAAGCATCAACAACTCCTATTACAAAGCTGTCTTCTATATTTGGAGATGAAGATCCTCCATCCAATAAGAGGATGAGCAACCCCAAAGATACATAGAATCTCTCTTCAACTCTTTAAAGTTGAAGCTTAAATTGAGATCCCTATATACGATGGGACTGCTGATGCAAAAAGGCTACATAATTGGATAGAGCTGCTAGACCATTTAAAACCTACTTTACAATCTATAGATACTCCAATATCTAGAAAGTAGCTTTTACCCATCTCAAGCTTTATAGCAAATCTCTTACCCGGTGGAATTTACACATGAAGAACAACAACATTTCTAATTTGACGTGGAGCAAATTCAAGGCCCTAATCAAGAAGCAATTTTATCCAATTAGCCATGAAAGGATCAGTTGATCAAGTGGCAGTACCTACTATAGAAGTATGATCAATCTATCCAAGACTATGTCCACAAAGTTCCACAAGCGAGCAATCTCCCTCAGAATCTCCATCAATGATCATGCAGTCCTCTTGAAGTACATGGAGGTTTCCACAAAAGTATCCAAAAGGAGCTGAAGCTCTTCAACGTTGAAGACATCAGCGAAGCTAGCATAGGGGCCATAGGGATTGAGGAGAAAAATCAGCCTAGGGAAGACAAGAAAGGAGACAAGTTCAAGAAAGGCAATGGAAAATCAAACTAGGAGTAGGGCAAGAAGCAGGCCAATACGACTCAAAAAAATATTACGATCAGTACAACTTCATGGACACATCAAAGATAAGTGTTGGAAGCTTCATCTCGAATTGAAGCCGAAATGGAAGAAATTGAAGCATGATGATTTCAAGAAGAAAGGGAAGATAGTTCTCAATATTGTTGAGTTTGAGGAGTTGCCGGACTCAAGTAGACTCCAAATTGAACTTGTTGGAAAGGAACCTAAGATAACAATTAAGGCAAATCTAGAGGCACAAGAGGAACTCTTCCATTTGACGATCCAAGTAAAGCAAAGCATTATCGAGGCTATTGTAAATCCTGAAAGCTAGAAGAACCTTATCTTTGAAAATCTGGTTCAGAAGCTAGGGTTATAGACTAAGCCTCATCCATATCCCTATCTTTTTAGTTGGATTTAGAAAGATATTGAGTTGAAGATCACCAAGCATTGTACCTTCAAGTTCACCATACCTCAGACGTATATTCATAAGGTAACTTATGAAGTAGTTCCCTTGAATGTTTGTCAGGTTATCCTTGGGAGCCCATACCTTTGGAATCGAGATAGAGTCTTCTATAGGCGGTAGATGAAGAATCATTTCACAAAAAAATGGAAAAGCTAAATTCATAATCAATGCCTCCGAAACATAAAGAACATAGATCTTATAACTGCTACCAAAGTGAATCAAATTGTTTACGTCTAGAGCAAGTTCGTGATTATGGTGCGAGAAGCCGATACTACTCATAAGAGGCCAAACTCTCATCCCTTAGTTCCACAATCGATCAAGTGAGATTAAGATCAAGATGAAATCACAATAAACATCATCGATGAGGAAGGATGGCAAGAAGCCTCCTTACAATGAAGTCTAGATGTAGGAGCAAACTAGGTAGTTCTTTGAGACCTGAAAGCAAAGAGGAGCAAGGTGAGAAACCATCTCGAGCAAAGCTAGATGGTTCAACCATGAAACAGAAAAGCAGAAGATTCTCCACTTTTAGTTTTAATTTAGTGGGAGCTAAATCTTCTAAACAAAGAGAGCGTTGATCCATGAGGATCCTCAAACTTGATGTGGACTACTTTAACTACTACAAGTAGGGCTGGATATGATGCTTAAGCAAGATCCGCTATATCAGGAAGCCGAGTCGCATCCCGAACTTCAGGAGGCCATAATTTGATTATACAATGTTCAATTGAGATGATCTTTTTTTTTCCAATTTGATATCTTTTTAGATCTATAACTTGGGGTTAGCCCCCTAGGTGGTTGAATCGGGCCACAATTCCATTATTTGGATCTTGAAATTGGTTGGTCAAACCGATACTTTCTTTTCAGAAAAAACTTTTAATTAGAAGTTATCTTCCAATCCATGAAGAATTAGATGAAATGACAGCAAGAAATGATGCACAAATCGAGCTCTATCGTATATAAAATTTTAGTATTTTTATGATTAATTATATTATATCTTTTTTTAGAGACATAGCCATAATCGAATTAGGAAGAGGAATCCAACTCCAATTGTGTAAGATCAGAGATCCTTATAGAAGCTAGGAAAGGAAGCAAATCTGAATTGGATAAGGTTAGACCTCACTATTATAAATAGAGATTATGTATCTCAGTTTGTAGGAGAGTAGAGAATCAACGAAAGAAAAGGCGACTTAAGCCTTCAATAATCTTCTCTCTTCTTCATTTTTTTTTTGTGAGATTCAAGTTAAACGGATCGAGGAAAATCTTGAAGCTACAACATGTCATAGTCATAAAAATGAAGCTACTAGTGCAGATGTTTGTTGTGTATGGATAAGGTTGAAGTGGGCATCTACAGCAGCACCAAGTAAAAGAGGGCAACAAGTGACTCCATGAGCAAGAAAGGGCTAAATCTAGAAGATATTTAAGCTTAAGAATTCTGCTCAAATGGTGAACAAAGTATGATAAATGGAAGAATCAAAGAAATCTTGAAGAAGAATTGCCAATGGCATAATTGGTTATACAATCCATATGCAGGAAGTGGATATAATCAAGAAAATCTGAATATAGAAGCACTTAATTGCAAAAGATGATGAAATGAGGCAACAAATTCCTATGACAGATTGATTCAAGAATTAAAGCCATACTCCATTTGTAGATGTCCATCAAAGAGCATGGAAGCACCAAACTTCCCAGTATATTTTATATTAAAGGGGCCAAAAATTCAGAAAGAAGAGAAAAAACTCAAATCCTTGTCATAAAATATGTGATCAGAAGAAACTTAGTAAATGATCGAAAACAAGGTATAAAAACCTAAGAAGAAACAACCAACTAGAGTATTGGACTTCATTGGATGGCAAAATCATGATTTCTCCATAGCTAGTGAGTACAAACAATTTGGGGTCTCACAAGAAACCAGGTAGAATAGCAAGAAAGTTCAAAACTTCATGAAGTTGACAATATTGGCTTCTGCAAATAAAAAAGCCATCAGCAAGAAGTTTCACTGTTGTTCAGAAATAGAATACTCCACATTAACTACCCTAGTCAGAAGCCAGGGAAAATCTTAACACTTTATAGAGAATTAGAGAGCAATCTTATTACTCTACTTGTCATTTTAGTTAATAGTTTGGAATGGAATGCTACTTGAATCCAGAGAACCCATTATGTGAAGTCACCAAACCTTTAAACCTCAGTGGCCCTGTCGGTCACAAAATCTTCAGAAACCACATTCCTCTTATCAAACCATCTTTCTCTCAAGATGTACAACTACAATTTTTTTAATATTTTCAACTTTTAGCAATTAATCTCAGCCTACCATTGGTTTAGATTTGCAACTTAGTCAAAGCTTTATAACTCATACGATATATTAGCATTATTAGAATGTGCAATTAAAGATACACATGTAATAGTACCGATCATTTCTACATCCCATAATTTATGAATATGTATAGTGTTCATCATATATAGACTGTTATACAGCTTGTAGATTTGAGTTTGTACCTACATTATGCATTTTGTGTATAAATCTGTGGACCACTCAGTAGAAGCTCCACCAATTTGGAGAGAATGTTATCTGATGTCACTGAGGGACACCCAGAATAATGTAACTGATATGATTCACATAATCAAGTATTCCTTGAACATGGCAAATAGACCAAAGAGGATCAACTAGAAATTGCATTGCAGCGATCAGGACAATGATCGGTGTGCCATCTTCTGTGTTCCCAAATAGATAGCAGACTACTGCTAAGCAGCAGTTTTCAAATTGAGTTTCTATGGAACATAAACATCCTTCTCTTGATTCCATTTCTCTATCAGTATATCTCATGGAGGTATTAGCATACACCAGATTTGTTATGAACTCAAAATGGCTTAGCAATTGCAGGGTTATATTGGTCTCACCTTAGACAGCAAAGGCCAAACTTGCCAATCTGAATTCATGCTCATAACTGTGGCATGATGGAAATTGACGAGAGATCGACATGGCAAGCACAAAAACATGAACAAATATGATCACCGTATAAATACAGTTTTATAAATTGTACAATCAATTACCTTTGGTCTTAAAGAAGCGTGGCAAATATTATAGAGACCAGAAATTTCAAAAATCTGGCACTAGGAGCATATTGTGCAGCTATGATTTATATTAGGTGAGGCACCATAAACAGATGACTCAGCATACAGATGCATCTTATATTTTTTCTTCTTTCCCTTAAATAAATATCAACATTTGAAAGAAAGAGTCTGACTTACTCGTTGGGTCTAGTTCCAAACTGAAAGATCATCATCATCCGGAATCTCTAATATGACATCAGAATTTCCTGGTTTTGTCTCTGGTCCTGGTAGCATCTCGTCGTATGTCACGTTGGTTTTCTGATTTCCTATCGGCCTTCTTAGGAGTTCAATGCTATTGTTGCGTTTCATCCTTGAGATACCACAAGATAGCCTCTCCATGAAATACTTCTTGTCTTTTTTCATCTGTCTGTTAAAAAGAAATTTCATTGTTTAGTTAAAATAAATAAAAACAGACAAGATAACCAGAAAACCATGATATGCATGCTTGATTTTAGAAATAGCTTGTACATAAAATCTTAGAGTAGAATTTCATAAAAAAAGCAAAAGAAAAGGCAAAAAGATGCATGGCTTGTTGTTGTCTAATAAGGATTCTGACAGGAAGGCTATATTTGATAATCGTTAGTGTTATCAAGGAGGCGTAACATTGCAAAAAACCCTGTGCCCCTTAACAATATAGTCCATTACTGTGTTTTTTCCTCTTACATACAACATTCATATGATGTTTTGATTTTATGGTGAACAACATTTTCATTCTTATAGATACTTGCATGAACTTAATGAATGGAGATTCCTATCCTCTTTTATAACTTTTTTGCCTAACCTGTCAAGAATTATCCATGTTGCCCTCAGTTTCTTGGCTTCTTCTAGAGCAACTACTTTTGGTGAAGCTGCTGCTACCACCCTTCTGTGAAATGTAATCTGGATGCCATGTTAAAAAAAATTCATGTCAACAACCAAGTCTCCTTAGTAATCTGCTAGCATCGCATGGCAAATAATACATGTGAAAACTGCACAAATATCTGTACCTCATGTCACAGTGAGTTATGTATGTAAATGTTTCCTGCTATCACATAGCAGATAGATACAAACATTAAGTAGCATCTACAAGTATAGCCATTCTAAATGGATTATTCTACTCAAACCTTACCTTTTTGTTTCATAGATCTCACTAATCAATGAAATCTCTGCACCATTCTGATATTCTTCCTCCTTCTTTTAAGTTCTTCATCGATGATTTTTGGTTTGCCCCTAACATAGAATTTGAGTCTACCCTGCTTTTGTATCCCACTGGGAAGGAACAAAACAAAGGACAATGGAAATCAAATGGCAGCAAAGAAATAACTTTTCATAAGCATATTTGATGCTTTCTACATAAGTCACCACCATTTCTCTCCTTTCTCTAAAAAAGTTGGAATTCTTACTCAATTTTCCAGCTGCCATGAAAGGAAACGTACTAGGGGTATTGACCTGGTGAAGAACTCCAAGGAGTGTGAGTTCATCCCCAGTTTGAGGGAAAGGCCATCTATGGCCCATTTGATTGCGCTCAAACTGATGTCTCTTGATGCATCCTGGATCACCACCACCCTCTTTGACCCCACTGACATGGTATCTCCAGTTAAGAATTTAACACTGCATAAGGAAACTAAGAAGAAAGAATATCATATGTACAAGGTGTATGACCACTAGATTTTTGTTATTTTAATTCGCATATGTTATTCTGCAACAAAATACTGGGTTAGTGCATGAGTCTGTAAAAATATTTTCACACGCATGAATTCATGCTTGTTGTGATAACAAAGGTGCAAATTAATGGTGAGAAGGCCAAGTCTTAATCAGTTGTGTCAAGTTGAGATATGATCTCCGACTTAACCATATGAAGAGACAACAGAAAATCTGACAAAGAAGAATTTCAACTATGGATACCTAAAATACAGTGAGTTAAATGAATCATGATAATTCTTCATAGAACAAGAAGGGAAGCCTTTCACTATGACTGCTCTGAACTTTCTACAGGAAGTGATTAAAAGAAATGTACAGACAACAGCAGAAGCATAAATTTTGTCTATTAGCTTCAGGATCACTAACTCAGGAGCTTCTGGCAAAGAAATATAAAGGAAATAGGACTAGTTGCTTAAATTTTCGAGCTGATAATGTTAATTGATCTGTTAACTGCCATAGGATAAGAAAGAGGAGTTGATAGCAGAAAACTGATCAACTTTCAGGTTTCAGAAAATAATAAGATATGGACATCCTATGATTTTGGTGGATCGGAAACAGTGAGCAAAATGATGGTGTCTGGTGGATCCAGGAAACCATCTCAGATTCATGTCCGAGCGCATATTCGGATATACAAAGGTTGGGAATTTAAAAGGCTTTATGGAGGCAATGAGTGCAGTTTAATTGATGTTGTATTCAGCAAATCCCAATGCATTTTGTCATGTCTCTTTGCACATGCTGTGAGCAAACCAAAGGATGCGGAGAAACCAATGACCATTTTAATGGTTTATTGTGTATACAGCTGGTTAGTCACTGTCATATTTGGTGAGTTAGATGTAATCAACAAATAGTCTTGGATATGAGAATATAAAATCCAAAAATATCATGCTCTACTTGGAAATTTTAGTTACTGCTAAGATATGATTCTTGATTTATGACTATTAAAAGGGTTTTCTTCTGAGGGGTCACTTTTATGTGAAGCTCAGGAAGGTGGTGCATCTGATGATCACTTATAGGAGTCCATGTTTTAGTCTCCACCAGCACTGTTTTTCCTGTAAAATTGGATCCTAAGTGGCCAGCTACAAATACGGTTGTCTGAATCTTCCCAGGAGTTCTTACGAAGAAGAGGTTTGAACTTATTTAGATATTAAAATGTGCTGCCAATCCCTTTACAAATAATTTATAGACCTGCACCCAAGGATCTACTACAATCTGTTGAAATCACAAGCATTAACAAAGAATAATTAATTAACATAAGCATATAATTTTATCATCAGTTGCTTGTGGTTAAAACAGTAATAGGATATATTTTACCTTCCATACTTTCAGTTTTTCCCAGAGACAGGATTTCCATTACATGGTTGCTCCAGTCCTTCAATCTACTTAAGGTTCAAGAAGAAAGTTTCTTTAGGTGTAGATAATGTCCTCAAGAAAAGCATTTAGCAGCCAATATGACCTAAACAAAATGAAAAGCCATGGCAAGCCATACTCTCAGTTGTCCTCTCATTGTTAACATTACTATTATCGGGTCACCTCAAATGTGCTGATAAAAGTATATTGATATCCAGCTGCGGTGATTATGATGCCCACACAATGCCCAAATTGTGATGATTGTGTTGATGATTTTGAAGTTGTAGGAGTGCAAAGATCAACAGATTTTGACCACAGAGTTATAAACAATGATCCTATACCATTAAAAAATAGCCTACAGCTGCCTATGTATTACATTGGTTGTTCATAACTTGCCCCTCAATATAAGTCTGTCTAGTCCCAAACTAGTGGAAGCTTGACCTCCTTATTCAAGGGTTCATAATAATTACGAAGCAGCCGAAATCAGGTTGTGGCCTAGCCAGCTAATTATGTCAATAGAAAAAAAATGGAATGCCAACTCAAATTTTGGATATCCAAATCAAAAGCGCTGGTAGACTATTATACGCCTGCTATTTCAAATTGATGTTTGTGTACCAAGAGCAAATATGAGCTTTAGAGCTGTTGGGTCTTACAAAGATGTTTTCTGTAGGACTCTGTGAATCGCATTTATTGAATCATGAAAGGTTTGCCTGCAGATGAGTTGATTTAGTTATTGTTTATACACCTAAAACTGTTTTCTCAGACAACAGCTAGATGACATAGCCACACAGCAAGTCATGCTAATATTATTCTATTTATCTTGATTAAATGCAAAACAGCCTTATGTGTTTGTTTGGAAAATGTCTGATTAAATCAGAATAAGCATTTACTTAGCGCTTCCAAGATTTTCTTTTTTTTTTGTTTAATGTTAAGCTTGAAGCTGTTTGATTAGAGAACAGCTAGATGACACAACCTGCTGCAAGTCAGGCTAATATCGCTAATGTTATTTCATTTAATCTTGAGGTTTTGAGCTATGCTCGATTACTTTAAAATCAGAAATTAGATAACTGTGCTAAAATATCTTGTTGAATTGTTGACTCTGATGTCTGGTAATAGGATATTTCCTCTTGACTCATTTTAGTATTTATTGGGTTTCTTGTGTTATTCTACCCAGTATCTCTTCGGGGACATCAACAGAGAGAACCTGAGACAAACAACAAGAAAGAAAAACGCTGTATCCAACATGTTGATTTGCATGATAACCAACTAATTGCAGGAAGATTGTTAATTGCATGTCCTTGGGTCTAAACAAACCCCCGATTATAAGAGGCTATTTAGCACTTGGTTATGTAGTTGGATGTGGTCCTTCAGGCTAGCTGTCCATTGATGTTGATTGTTTAGGTATCCTAAGAGAATGATAACAGTCGGCTGCCCACATATTAATGGTGTGGTTTGGTGATCTCAACCTGCAGATTCAGGGTTTTTGAGTAAATTAGGTTGGAGGTTAACCCAGTCTAAACAAATAAGTAAAGGATCATCACATCTAAGAATAGCAACCTGCTAAGAACAGTGATTCGTATCTTGTTTCTTATAAGACCATCACCAATCCTGATTCCAACATGGTTGGTAACGCATGTTGGGTAGAAACATCCCAAGTGGGATTGTAGCCTTCTAGGTAGCCATAATATAGACATATCATCTCCATCCTTTCCATGTATTTAGAATATATTTTTGAAAGCTATATTCATGTCATCATATATGTCACACCAAGTCGCTACGTATTTGGGGCCTATTCAAGCCCTTTCTGCAACCTTTGCCAAGTGGTGTGCACGGAGATTTTGAAATGGTACAGAAGGATATTCACTGAAGTATCTAGGAGATTGTATCGAGCATGGACACTGATAAGGAGGGGAGAACAATAAAGAAAAGAAAAGAGAGAAGCAGACCAAAGTAAAGATCGTTCAAACAAGAGGGTTAAACAAATATTTCAAGGTCTCAGATTAAAAGAAAGAGAAAGCTATTCCTTTCCTATATATCCCTCCAAAATTCCTTGTTCATTAGATAAATTAGATTTTTGTGTGTAATGATTGTAAGCTAAGTGCAGAATACTGTTTCGTTGCATGAGCTGGGACCAGAGCATCTAAATCATATTTTCACACAAAAAAAAAAACCCTTTCGCTGCTGTTTAATTTGGTTTAGTATGGAACAACAAACCATAAGATCCCAGTCAGAAAATATCAGTCATACTACACAGAATTTATGACTCCATCTCAATCATGGAATGCTGATTTATGTTCTTTTACCAATAACAACAACCTCGCTGGTTACATATCATTCATATCAACCAGGAGTTAATATAAAGGCAACCAGAAAACAAGATTATGAGCTAATACCTCGCCTTGGAGCTCGGTCCTCTTGAACACCACGGCAACCAATCCAATAGTGGCTCTAAACACTTCCTCCCAGCCAATGTCACAAGTCCATTTGAGATCAGCATGCTAAACCAGGGTATTCTCACACAAGCTACCCCTAAAATGGAGAAAAATCGAGCTAGAAGCCATGTTTATATAGGCTATACGTCAACCCAACAGTGGCTCTAAACTACTATAGCCTTCAAAACGAGCCACATTTCGCAACGGCCTCAAACCGGAGGACTTCACCAAGCAGTTAAAAATCTTTTTTACCAAGACGATGCATCTCTGAACATATTTGTCAAAATGATGCAAAAGATAAAATATTATTAAATAATTTTTTAATTAAAAAATATTATTCAAATGATACTTTCTGTCCGATCAATCCATCTCTCCTAGATACATAGTGGGATGACGTGGCCC
>KE506603.1:60787-75527 GCA_000441515.1 Elaeis oleifera | reverse complement strand
TTAGATTTAAAATTTATTTTAATCAAAAATTTAATATCATTCTAGATCAACCATACAGCATAACACGTTATACCAGAGCAACCTTATGTCAGAACAACATCAAAAATTTTTAGATCTGAAATTTTTTTTCTACAGATTTTAGATCTAAATCCTAATCTCATGTATATGACATGACTCTGATATTACTATTAAATTTTATAGTTTTATGCATGCAAAATTTTAAATAAGTACACAATAAAATTAAAATTCAGATTAAATCTAATTTAATCTAAGCATGTATAAGATCAAATTTTAAATCATAAAATAAGATCTACATATGTGAGATAGGATTTAGATACAGAAATCAAATAGAAAAAATAATAGAGGGGATTTAATCTTCATACCTTGGCGTGGATCGATCTATACTACGAACTGATGATCATAGATATCTTCCGAAGATCTCTTGAAATCGTATAAGTATCTGACCTCTACGGATATCCACACGAGACTTCGATCTAATCAGAAGCTTCTTGACCTCATCAGGGTGCTAGCTTCCTTGCAAAGATCGCATCTTGACGATTGAAAACTCTTTATTTCTCTCAAGACTCTCTTAGAGAAGAAGAAGAGAATAGGAGGATGATAATCTCTACGCTAGAGATCATGAGAAGAACACTTTCTTCTCTTTCTTCCTAAAACCCATGGACATGATCTCTACGCTAGAGATCTAAAAAATTTATGGCCAACTCTTGGACAAAAGAGAGAGAACAAATTCGATGTCCAACTTGGACAAAAGAGGAAGAGAAGACCCAAACAACCAACCATGGTTGTTTGTAAGAAAGAAGAGATATAGGCAAAAACAAACCTCATGCCATGGACCTTTATCCGTGCCTTCTCCTCTCCCATATTTTTCATGCACGTCCCTTGTATTTGGGCGTCCAAAATCTGATCACATCATGTTCAAACCGCCCCACATAATCCCATGTTTAAATAGGAATAGATAGGGTATTTGGTTAGAGTCCAAACTCCCTTGGACTCTAAAAACATGCCGCCCAAACCTTATCTTCTTTTGCGCCAAGATATCTCACGAAGAAAAGAGTTTTCCATAAATTCTTACATGCAAAAGGGAGAGGGGCATGTAGTATTTGTGGCATCCAAAAACTAAGTGGGCGTGGGGCTTCATAATGGCACAATCCAATTACTAATTAATCTTCCTATAACTTACTAACTCTTTAGTGAGTTATTTAATTATAACTTTTGTATTTGATTAATTATCAATCAAATTGATAATTAAATCTTATCATGATTCATAATCGTAATTCAACCATCTGATCAGTCAAAAATCTCTTTGTGTGTGACCCCATAGATTCTATTCTGTCTGGTAGTGAGATATATTGTGATCACTATCATAATATCATTAAAACTCTTTTAATGGATTGAAACCATTTCAACTCAATCCGTTAAAGATCATCGATCATCGAGATGATGCCTGTGGGTCTCACAATCTACCAGTGATACCTAGTAGTATATAGTGACAATCCAGCAGAATAAAAAGTGATGAATCTCTAGGTGCAGTTAACGTATGATATAATCTCTCTATCGTGAGTCTCAACCAGATGGCAGGTCATAGATAAATCATCAAACCTCATCATCGGTTATATGATAGATTCAATTAGCTCGAGTCCATATGTGATTCTCATGAAAATTTTTTCTATCAATCACACTGCTATGGCTATAGACTTGAGAACTCAGCTTTTTAAATCTCATAAGACTACTCCCTTCTGTTAGGATTGATATATTCTATCTAGGTGCACATCCTACTCCTACGGTGGACCAACTGTCGCCAACATCCACTATAAGGACTCATTGAGTCAATGTTTATGTGTAATCAAACTCCAGCAGTCTCACTATGAGTAGCTGTAGCACCGCAGGTCAAAGAATCAGTCACACTACTGCAGCATCGAGAAAGTCACTAATGAGTGAGCAGACATCCATGTGATTTTGGGGTTGGTCACACTTAGTGCTAGTTATTTTCTAACAACCATATACACTCTCGCTCTAGTGTCACTACATCGCAGACTCGAGACTCATCTGCACAAAAGAAGCGATCCGTGCATCGATCTATCTGGATCAATCACCATCTCCATGATGATCCTATGATCAGAAGTAATTTAAAAATTAACCATCAATGACACATGTCTCAAATTCTCAACTCTTTGAGAATATGTGTCATCATCTTGTTAATCCCTTGGATGATTCATGGACACATAAAATATGATGGTAATATAAGTACCCATTAAGCACAAAAATATGTTCTAGTAATATGATATACATTAGTCAAGATTGGCTTTTAGAGCATACATCCAATATAATCATGATAAGCCACAACAACAAGCAGTGTCCCGATGGATTTTAGCATGATTGCGGATGAAAGATTTTTGATAGTTAATATTTTGCGTTGACTATAACCTTTCGCTATCAGTCTTGTTTTATATGTCTCATCATACCATCTGAATCTATTTTTTTTAGGGAATCATTTACACCCAATAGATACAATACTTTGAGGTGGATCTACTAAGGTCCAGACCTAGTTAGAATGCATAAAGTCAATTTTTGACTTCATCGTTTCTTTCTATTTCTTGAAATCTACATCTAACATCGCCTCATCATAGGTCTTGGGATCATTCTTAATATCCATATCTTCCATAAGGAATGCTTCCTTTAGATCCTCTATAAGTATACGTAAGTACCTTTTAGGAAGACAAGAGATCCTACTTGATCTACGAGATGAAAAGGTACCACATCTACTGACTCACTACAAATGGGTTCAAGCTCTTGGACTCGATGCTCTTTAAAGACTTTCTCTTCGAGCTCAATTTTTTTCCCACTGCCTCCATCTTAGATAAACTCCTTTTTCAAGAAGATAGTATAATGGCTCATAATCATATTGTGATCATCTGGGAGATGAAAATAATATCCTATGGATTTTCTAGGATACCCTATAAAATGAGTCCTAATTGATCTAACCTCTAATTTGTCTGTCTGTTATCCTTGACATGGGCTGAACACCTCTAAATCTTGAGATAACCAAGACTGAATTTCTTACCATGCCATAACTCATATGGTATGGTAGGAATTGATTTAAAGAAAACCCTATTTAAAAGATAAATTGTAGAAAGTAACGCATGTCTCCAAAAAAAAATCGAAAGATCCATAAAACTTATCATGGATCGGACCATATCTAATAAGGTCTGATTCCTCCTCTCAGATATCCTGTTGAGCTGAGACATCCCTGGAGGTGTCTACTATGAGACTATACCATTATCTTTGAGATAGTCTTAAAATTCTCCACCTAGGTATTTTTTCCTCAATCTGATCGTAGAACCTTTATGAGTTTTTCGGTCTGCTTTTTCACTTCACATCTGAACTTTATAAATTTTCAAAGGCCTCAAACTTATATCGTATCCAGTACACAAATTCATACCATGAGTAATCATTGGTAAAGGTTATGAAGTAGAGGAAACCACCCCTGACGTGTACATCAAATGGACCATATATATTAGTGTGCACCAGGGCTAATATCTTAGTGGTCCTTTCCCGTATCCCATAAAGAGTAGCTTGGCCATCTTTTCTTGAAGATAAGACTTACAAACTGGATAATACTCAGTAGTCAATGGCCTGATAAGATCATCTTTCTTCAATTTGTTAGTTCTGTCATCTCTTATATGGCCTAGCCTAAGGTGTCACAGATATTTTGGTTTATTCTATCTCTAGATCTCTTAGATCCTACAGCATTAACTAATTACTCATTAATATTTACATCGACATGCAATTGGTAAAGACCATCAATTAAAAAGGCATGTGTAATAATTTTATTTCAAATAAATAATAAATAAATTTTATTAAAATTAAAACTGTAGTTATCTTGTGCGAATACAGATACAAAATTAAATTTCTACATACTACGGGTACATAATAATAATCTTTTAAAAGTAAACTAAATCTTAATGGTAGTCACAGAGGATAAGTGCCGATGGCCACAGTAGTAACTCTTACCCTATTATCGACTTGAAGAGTGATTTCATCTTCCCTTAGCCCTCTAACTTCTTCTAGACCCTGCATAGAAGTGTACAAGTAAGCACTTGAATTAGAATCTAAAATGCCATTAGAAGAAGAGAAAACTATAAGATTAGTTCTATAACAAGCAAATCAGACATACATTCTAAAGGCATGTCTTTCTTCTTATTCTTCAAGCTCGTCAGGTACGCAAGACAGTTCCTTCTCCAATGGCCTTCGACATTGCAGTGAAATATTTTCTTTGTCGTTGGCCTTCTTAGGAGCTACCTTCTTGGGTCTACTATCAGTCTTCTGCTTCTTCACAGATATTTTTTTTCTTCTAAGTAGATTTTTCTTGGAAGACGAAATTTGCTCCACAGTAAGAATGCTGCCCCTTGAACTTTTCAAGGTTCCTTCAGTTGTCGCCAACATATTTAACAATTCGAGCAAAGTGCTGTCAATTTTATTATATGGTAGTTTACGATAAACTACTTATATGAATCAAGAAGAGATTGCAGGATCAGGTCCACCTACAATTCTTTGTCCATTGCCTTCCCGAGCTTCTTCAATGTCCTTGATCATGGTCAAACAATGATCATTGACGGACTACCCATCATGTATCTTCACTCTGAAAAATCTTCTGGAGATCTCAAAGTGAGCCGTGCGATTCTGCTCACCATACAACTCTTGCAAGTGAGTCAGTATCTTCTTAACAGTCCTCATATTTTAATGTTGACGCTGAAGATCATTGGACATAGACGCCAAAATGTAGCACCTAACTTTATTATTTTCGTCCACCCACTTTTCAAGTGCAGCTTATTGATTAGGGGATGGATGAGCTGGTAACATAAGTATTTTCTGATCAAGTACATGAGTCAATTTTTCAAAACTGAAAACTATTCTCAAATTTTTGAGTTAGTCTTTATAGTTGGTCTTGGTCAACCTATTGATGTCAAGGATATGGGCTAGAGGGTTGAAACTTGATATGGTTAACCGCAGAGAGAAAAGTTTCTAATTATATGTTTGTACTTAGTATAAGTTTATTTTAGAAACTTTAATAACAAATATGATTCTTACTATTTCTTTCGAGTCTCTCATACTCCTCGGATGGAGAATAAAATATATACACGATCGATTTCTAGTGGGTACTGCGGTCCCACTGATCATACGTATATTATCTAATAGTTATTGATGGTGCGCAAACTAATGAGTGGACAATATCTTGTCCATTGCTTTATTAAGCAAGATATAGTGGATTCGGTCTCTAAATTTGTGACCTCACCTAATAGTTATTGACATATTTTTAGTTAAGTCAGACCCACCGTTCACCAACGGACGCAAAGCCGTCATTGGATCCCTCACTTAACAGTTATTGGATCTAACTCTATCTCTATCCTAGAGCATCTAATATCAATAGAGTGGTTGTACCTTTCCGATGCAATCGAACCACTGTGATCAATCGAGAACGATCAATGTTAGGAAGGCACCCGCATCTCTACAACAGTGAAAGACTGCTAGATTTAATATTTAGTGAGAAGATTTATTTAGGTCTCATCTTAATTAGTCATAACTGTTATGACTAACTCTAAGGGCATGGGCTAGCTCGAATCATCAAATAACCACATCAAGACTAATCAACCAAATTGATCAGAAAAGTGTAAGATCGGTGGGGTCCCTCCGTTGCTTTTTTAGACATCAATAAATTAGCCAAGTCAGCGAACGGAATCAATTAAATAACTATATTCTTTAGGCCTAGCCAAATCACTTTTCTTAGACACCAACAGATCAATCAATTTCAAATAGGTTAGCTTGTGTAACTCAGGCTCGAGTAACTGAGCCAAATCAAGTCTTTGAGTTAATCGATTTGATATATCACTGTCAATCGATCTGATCAATCTACAACTATTTTGTTGATTTGAGCACTCTTGATCTAATTCTAATCAACTCTTGATTGGATTAGATCAACCGCTCATCGATTGAGTTCTACCGATTCTAATCGATCATCCAAAGTAATCGAATTACAAGACCTAATCGAACTATCCAAGCCGAATCTCCATGTTTTATATATTAAATTTCAGATCTTAAGATCTTATTTTCAGATCTATTAACCTTAATTTCAAATCTTAAAATCTTATTTTCAGATATTAGTTAAGTACATTATGAATATGAAATTCAGTTAGATGTCGAAACAATTTCAAATCTAAACATACAACATGTATCTCATACATCCAGAGCTTTCTTTTTACGATTCTTCTTCTTGATTCATATAGGCACCCCTTCCATCATAGTTTCTTATAGTAGAACAATATTTACTATGATTCTTGAAGAATACTAGGCTACTAGGAATTAAATCTAATATATCACATATGTATTTAAAATAAATTTCAAATCTAAACATACTTTCACATATCTCATATATGAACATAATTCAGATCTAAACATACTTTCACATATCACATATATATCAAATTAAATTTTAGATCTAAGCATGCTTTTACATATCATATATGTATCAAATTAAATTTCAGATTTAAGCATGCTTTCACATATCTTATATATGAAAATTAAATCAGATCTAGACATTATTTTCATGCATTTATGTTTATGTTAAAAATCTAGCTCTGATACCACTGTTAGAATATGATAGTTTCATGCATATATTTCAAAATCTTTTTGAATCAAAATAGTGAAAGATTATATAGATTAAATCTTTTAACCTAATATGCATTAGATCTAATCTGTAAACTATCTATGCATGGATCTATGACATTAACATAGCATGCATAATCTGAAATCTATAATGTAGATCATATCTATCATGTATATGAGATCAAATCTCAATATCTTTGCACGGATCGATATATACCGTAGCAGATGATCATAGATTTATAGGTTTCTTGAGCTATACTCGCGTCTAACCTCTATAGGTATCCATACGAAGCTCTTGATCTGATCGGAGGTTCGTCGATCTCTCTAGGGTGCTACCTCCCTTGTAGATATCCACTCTTGATGGTTGATTAATCTCCTTCTTCAGATCTCTCAAACACTCTTAGAGAGGAAGGAGGATTGGAGGAAGAAGAGGTGTAGAAAGATCTTGAGAACTCTTTCTCTCTTCTCGAAATCCAACACCTAAACCCTAGGTCCTTCTTCAAGCCAAGATGGAGTCGCCCACCAAGTCACATGCTCAAACCTAATTTTTTCTCTTAATGTTTTTAAGATATCTCATGGTGGATAACCATTTAGATGTCATGCCAAAAGAGAAGCCTCTCTTATGGTTGGCATCCCATGGGAGTTAGATGGATAAGAACAAATTCTCATCAAGATAAGGATCAAGCTCTATCAAATTCAAACTTGAATTCAAATCGAATTTGAATTCAAATTCAAACAAGACTTGATCCATATCCAAGAGGGGATAAAGGAGTGGGCAACAACCATCATTTGGTGTGGAAATTCATCACGCCAAAATTAGATTGGCATAATGAATGGCATTGGGATTTGAGTTGTGGCGCAAGGAGATAAAGTCCAAACCAATTTAGACTTTCAATTGATCCATTTTGATCCAAACCAAATCTAATTTGATTAGATCCAAAAAGAGTAGAGAGCCTAATCTAATTAGGAACCTGATCTCCTGAATCAAATCTTAATTCAATTGAGATTTATCTGAATCTAAGTCCTAATCAAATCATAAATTGGTCTCTCTTATAATTGGGTTATCTCATAACTCAATCAGACCAAACTTAATCCAAATCAAACTGAATCCAGTTCAATTAGACTTGATTCGAACCCTATTGCTCCATCAAATTGAGTCAATTAGCAATCTAATTACTAATTAATCCTCCTATAATTTACTTACTCTTAGCGAATTACTTAATTACAACTTTTGCATAGGGTTAATCATCAATCATATTGATGATTATATCCATCAACGATTCATAATCATTAATCAACTATCTGATTAGACAAAAATCTCTTTTGTGTGTGACTCCATAGGTTCTATTTTGTCTGATAGTGAGATATATTATGATCTCCATCACAATATCATCAAAAATTCTTTCGATGGGTTGGAACAATTTTAACTCTGCCCTTCGAAGATTATCGATTATCAAGACGATGCTCGATAAGTCTCATAATTCACTAGTAACACGTAGCAGTATGTTGTGACAACCCAGCAAAATAAAATATTGAATCTCTAAGTGCAGTTATCGTATGATTCAGTCCTTCTATCATGAGTCCTGACTCGACGGAGGTCATGGAGACCTCATCAAACTCCAACGTTAGTCATATTCCAGATTAATTCGATCCGAGTTCATTCGTAAATCTCGTGAAAATTTCTTTCCAGTATTCACACTTGCTTCGGTCGAAGACTTCCCAAACTTAGTCTCACGAATCATATAGGACTTCTTTTTTCTACTAAGATTGATATATTCTAGATACATCATACTCCTAACAGTGAACCTGAATCTACTGAAGTCAACATACATTATAAGGACTCAAATGGTTAAGAGTCCAAATTTCGGTACAGTCAAACTCAGTAGTCTTACTGCGAATAGCTAATGACCGCAGGTTTAAGGACTATTCACATAACTGCAGCATTAAGCAAACTACTGACGAATGCGTAGATATCCTAATGGTTTTTCATATTGATCCCGCTCAATGTAAGTTGTTCTCTAACAACCATCTGTACTCTCACTCCAGTATCTCCATACCACAGACTCGAGATTCATCTGTCCAGAAGAAAGGCGATTTGTGCACCAATCTAACTGGATCGATCACCATCCTCCATGATGATCATTCGATCGGAAGCTTTTAGAAATTAACCATCAATAGTGTATCTCTCAAATTCTCAATATTTTGAGAATATACAATATCATTTGTTAATCTCTAGAACAAATCATGAACACATAAAAGTATGATTGAAGATAAAAATATTTTTTATTAATTAATAAAATTTTATAAATATAAATTTATATCTTAAAATTACATAATATATCTGTTAATAATTAATTTTTAAGATATATATCTAATATTTTATTCTTACAGAAGAATATACGGTCATTTTGCTCCTATATTCTTTTGTGTTGCACAGTTACTTGTACCAGCCGTATTTTAACATATTTGTTAATTTCTCTTCTTGGAACATGCTGCTGTTTAGTCTCTGTGCCTCTATTTTGTTCAATGCGTTGCGTTTTTTTTTTTTTTGAATGTTTGTGCTTGAACAGTTATATGAATAAATTACTTGGCACCTTTTATCTAAAAAAAAGAAAAAAAGGGCATAGCCAATTGACGCACCTGACTAATGCCGTATCATTTTAGAGATCTGCCATTTTCCCTTCTCACGGATGGAATCCTTGAGGGGTTTTTTTTTTTTAAATGAAATTTGCATAGAAGAAGACCGATAGACGAGTAACACTGTACGTGCATCCATCCCACCATATTTATTTATTATAAAATATTATTATGATCGGACGGCTAATGTTGGACCTGTCTACCAGATCGGACGGCTAATGTCATCCAACTTATATAAAACGATGTGCATAGAGAGAGAAACCCCCTTTAGTTTGGCCCTATAAATCAAGATTTTGCACCCGAATTTTTAAATTAATTATCTCTCTAATATGATCACCGAATTCTTTCTTTCTTGCTGCGAGCTGGGAGACATTTCGCTGCCAATCTTACCCAAAACCTTTCCCTTTACCTCTAGGGTTTTGATTCCTCACACCGCCCCTTTTACTTCCTTCTCGGTCTCTGCTCTCCTCTGAGCTCTTATTAGGGTTTTGCTCTGGAGTCCACCTAGGGTTTTGGGTCTCTGGCGATGGATTGGCCGATTTCTTCCTTTAATTGAGAGGGTGGAGGTAGATAAGGCATTGGAGGTCCAATTGAACCGGTGGAAGAAAGAAAAGAGAAGATGATCACGGAGAAGCCCAGTTGGATTCGTCATGAGGGGGTGCAGATCTTCTCCATTGACATCCAAGCGGGCGGTCTCAGGTTCGCAACTGGTGGGGAGATCACAAGGTGAGGTATTTTATGTCGAATCCGTTTTGATTATTCTCAATTTGAAGTAATATCGTCGATTATAGTCATATTTAAGCTGTTATTCCGGTTCCCTTTAGTACCTCGATGATGGATTTGACAGTAGCGCACTCGAGTACTATTCTTCTTGGTTTAATTAATTTGCTGGTTTTCAGAGCAATGACACTCTCTATTTTGTCTTCAGTTAAGTCTGGTAGACTGCGGATATGATAATTTATCTATGAAATTTGACGGATTGTGTTCAAATTTCATTCTTGATATAATTCTTGGTAGGCACTTGTTTTCAGGAAGTTTGCATTACTCAATTGCCTCTAGTTCATGCCTTTAAATTCTATCTGTGGTTAACTTTATAGGTCCACTAGTTTAATTTTTAAAAAGAATCTTTTTTGGACAATTGATATGTCATATATGCATTTGTAGTGGAATGTGATTTAAATTCTTAACATCTTGATGACATACATAAACAATATGTAATTTGATGATGACAAATCAACAGATGTGATGGATATCTTCATATTAGTCACCAGTGACCTTTTTTATTTTTTTAGCTCTTTTTGCTTAAACCTGTTTCCATTTTCCCGACATGCATTCATGGTAGCATACCATTTCTGTCCACTTCTTTGTAGCTGAAATTAGTCATATTCGAGGAATATTGTCTCTAAACAAACAACGATCTTGTGGTCATGTTTATGGTTATCTTGAATAGCACTGCAGAATAACCTATTGAGTGAATAGCTGCTGGACTGATGTTACATTTCACACTTGTTTTTGCATCATATGTTAGAACGTTTATATGTTGTTCATCTGGTGGCATATTGTTATGTAGGTTCGAATATGGAACATGAAATCAGTGGGGAAGGACTCAGACAACGACCATTCAACCCAAAGATTATTGGCAACTCTTCGTGATCACTTTGGATCAGTAAATTGTGTTAGGTGGGCTAAGCATGGCCGTTATCTTGCTTCTGGGTCTGATGATCAGGTCATTCTTATTCATGAGAGAAAACCTGGGTCAGGCACGACTGAATTCGGCAGTGGAGAGCCTCCAGATGTAGAGAATTGGAAAGTCATCATGACTTTAAGGGGTCATACTGCAGATGTGGTAATTACCTGCTTGCACTTCTCTTGATATTAGCTTTGTTTTGCTGCAGCTGAGGAAGCTTGTTGACTTTCAAATTTTTCTTTCTTTAACCTTGGATTGAATATGTCTAACAGAGGAGTTTTTATTTTTCTCAATGCATGAAGTAGGTGGATCTTAATTGGTCTCCAGATGACTTGACATTGGCCAGCGGCAGTTTGGATAATACTGTTCACATCTGGAACATGACTAATGGCATGTGCACTGCTGTCTTGAGAGGGCACTCTAGCTTGGTTAAAGGGTTGCTTGGGATCCTATTGGTTCATTTATAGCGAGTCAGTCAGATGACAAGTCTGTCATCATATGGCGCACTAGCGACTGGAGCCTTGCTCATAGAACAGAAGGGCACTGGGCAAAATCTGTATGTGATGAAATATATACTTTCTTTTATCTCTTTTTTTATGTAATCAGATACTTACATAAAACTGGCACTTTTCAGCTCGGTTCGACATTTTTCAGGCGACTTGGGTGGTCACCTTGTGGCCATTTTATCACTACCACCCATGGCTTTCAAAACCTAGACACTCAGCACCTGTGCTAGAAAGAGGTGAATGGTCTGCTACTTTCGACTTTCTAGGCCACAATGCCCCTGTTGTTGTAGTAAAATTCAACCATTCTATGTTTCGGAAGCATTTCTCTACCAGTCAGGAGTCCAAGGCTGCACCTGCTGGATGGACCAATGGAGCCTCTAAGACTACAGCAAAAGAGCTACAACCATACAATGTCATTGCTATTGGAAGTCAGGATCGCACTATAACTGTATGGACAACAGCAAGTGCCCGTCCTCTATTTGTCGCCAAGCATTTTTTCACACAGAGTGTTGTTGATTTATCATGGTAAATGTCTCTATCTAGTTGAGAATCATGATACTCCATTTGTTGACTTTTTATGTATCTGATTATTGCCGTTAATCCTAAAATTTACCTTTTCTGAAACAGGAGTCCAGATGGGTATGCACTTTTTGCGTGCTCCTTGGATGGAACAGTGGCTACTTTCCATTTTGAAGTGAAGGAGCTGGGGCATAGGTTAACTGATGCTGAGCTGGATGAGTTGAAGAGAAGTCGATATGGTGATGTCAGAGGAAGGCAAGCAAACTTAGCTGAAAGCCCGGCGCAGTTATTGCTAGAGGCAGTGTCTGCAAAGAATCAGCTAACAAGAAAGGTGCCTCTAATATTCAACAAAATCAGATTCCTGGGAAGTCCTCTGCTGATATTGCAAACCCAATCATCATTCAGTCTATTCCAAAGGCTCCTGAAGCCCAACTGGAAGATGGAAAGAAAATGGAATAGCCAGTGGTGATGGTTTAAATAAAATTGCATCTGCCAGGGTTACAAGTCCTGTAAAGCAGAGAGAATACCGGCGTCCTGATGGACGAAAACGAATAATTCCAGAAGCACTTGGAGTTACTGCCCATCAGGAAAATATCTCTGGTGTGGCGCAGGTGCAGCAGGTGGATTTTTCTTCCTTAGCCTTGGATCAACAGAAGGATGATCGTGGAGTGGCTTTTGCTGATGGTGGAACAAAGGAAGCTTCCTTTAAGAGACCTTTAAGTGGAAGCTTTGATCCTGGCAAGTGCAACAGTTGTGGCTCAAAGGAGCGTTCTGGTGTTACTGCAAGGGCTAACATTAATGAAAGTCTTGTTATTGAGAAAGCACCAGCCTCTGCTAGCAATGATGGAAGGTTGAATATAGAATATTCAGGGTCAATATGCATGCCAAATACTCTGGCTTCTTGCAATGCTCTTTCTATTCGTGTATTTAGTAAGAAGATAATGACGACAGCTTACCACTTTGCTTGGAAGCTAAGCCCATAGAAAGGTCTGTGCATGACATAATTGGTGTTGGAAATGCCTTTTTATGAAGGAAACTGAAATAACCTGCACCATTGGAACTCAAATTCTTTGGTCTGATCGTATGTCTGGAAAGTAACTGTCTTGGCTGGGAATGCCAATTTTGGGCTGTTGGTTGCGAGGATGGCTCTCTGCAGGTACTTTTGCAATCCCTATGCTAGATGGAATGTTATTGAAGTTATACGACATTTTAAACTCTAAATATATGGTTTATGCTTTAAGTAGCATTTATTGGACCATGAATATTTTAACTATAATTTACTGAAGAACGGGAAAAGTGCAGGATGGATGTTCTTGATGGCATGAGATTAGTTTCACATGAAGTGCATTAAGACAAACTGGACTTTTAGGCATACAATATGATTGTATTGTTTCTAGTCAATTTTAATGGGTCAAATATCCTCTTGAAAATCTTTTGATACCAAAGGTAGTCAAATTGCCCAAGTGGTTGTGGGTGGTGAACCTTAGGTATTACCAGTCTGATATAAGTTTGTATATTGAAACTATTAGCAGTGGAAATATGCAATTTCATCTGATGTTTTGATTGAGTGAATGAAAATAAGATTAGAGATATGAAGTGTCCCATTCTATTGGGGAATGAATAATTAACTGGCCCTTGCTTTACCCAACCTATTGAACCATCTGATTGATGAATCACTCAACAGGAAAATGGTCCAGCCCGCAATGAAATAGTTGACCCACTTTGAACCTGTAGCATAGTGGCTGCTATGGTAGTAGGCTTATGCCTGATTTTTGGGCTACTTCATACTCAAGCGTGATATAGCACCACTATGGTGCTTAGCATACTGTTTTCAGGCCACAAGCATTACAGTGACCACTGTAGCAGTCGTGAAGTCATACTTTTAAACAATCTTGTTTCTGCCATAGAGTGAAAACTGAAATAAGTGAGATGAATTTCTTAGACCTGAGAGTGAATGGTAGAGGTGGGGAGAGTGGAAAACTGGTAGGGCTGAAGAAGTTGCATCATGTTAGTAAATGATGTAAAGTCTCCATGTCCGGCTCCAGTCATGTGCTGAGCATGTGACTTCATGAAACCCATTCTGACGACATATGTTAGGATCAAAAGTTTTCATGCTATATATGGGAGGATTTTAAGCTAGTAACAGGAATATGCGCATGTGCAACACATTTGCAGATAAATGCAGTCTCTTTCTTCTACAGGTAAAGGAGACTGCTGTGCATTATTGTAAAAATCAGAAAAGTTATATAGTGTTGTTTAATTACCTTATCCATTCTTATCTTTTACAGATCGTATCTCTTTTCAAGCCCTCTATTACTGGAGTTGTTTGGGTGTTTTGATAATATCCATGACATGTGAACTTCTATTCAGGATTATTCATAATTTCAGATCCTTTGTTTCATTATGTTTTTTCCATGTGCCTGTGGACTAGTATTTCAGATGAACAAAAAAGATTATATCCATAATATCCAAGCAAGCACAATTTATTTAGGGAGAGGAAATTTTAAATTACAAATTTGTAACCGAAAAAGGAACCGATGAACCAGAGAGGTATGATTATATATTTATATTACTGACTTCAAGAAAGGGTAAAACGATGACTCAAAATGCAATTATATTTTGGATGAGTTAATATCATGGAATGCCGTACCGCCCGTACCACTCCATACCGCCCGTATCGTACCGTACCGATCTCGTATCGGTACGCCGT
>KE506603.1:42038-60767 GCA_000441515.1 Elaeis oleifera | reverse complement strand
CCGGTACCGGTACGGCGAACCTTGGTTAATATAGTTGACATTTATAACTCATGCTTATCATAAATTTAGTCGACTTCCTATAAACTTAACTAAAGATTATAATTGATTATCTGCTTATGTTGCCATCTGAATTTCAGAAATTGCTTTATGGAGATTTATTCCATCAATTTTGTAGTTAGATTTTACTATGCTACCTTACACTAACAAATCTCATTTAATGTTTGCCAATTAGTTGACATTCTCTTAAAGCCCAATTGCTTGGCATATTTACTATGCCTAAACTTGTTAGATAATAGTAGCAATGACCTACATTGATCTTTTGTAGGCAAATAGTGTAATTATGGTTACCATGATGTTCTTCTACAAAAAATGTGCTCTGATGATGACATGTCATACCATGTATTGTGACTTCCACTATATTGATTGTTATTCTTGACACTTACCTCTGAGTGAAAAGTTTTTCATGTTTTTCATTAATGGCATCCAAGTTAATTCAGGCTTTCGGTTCCTTTTTTGCTCCCTTTGACCTGAATGTCAAATACCCTATTTGCTGAGATTGTCTCTTGTCTGAACTCCAGTTAACACAATTGTGGACACCTGATATTTCTATTAGTGTAATGCTTATGGTACATTTGATATGTTTTATCACAGACTCTGCTCATCATCCTCATATTTGCTCGTACATAATATATGTTCACCAGTTTTTGTTCTTCCTTCGCCTAGCAATTTGAGATATATCCTAATGTTCTAACAAGTATACAGAAGAGGGAACATTTTCCACCTTTTGGAACCCAAAATGTCCGGAGTTAATCTCTTTTGGTTCTTTGGAAGTTTGCGAATTTATTCCACCAGGAATCTTAAGGAAATTCACAGTCTACATAAATTACCCAAAAGCAAACCTCCGGTGGATTGGAATTCTTGCAGGAAGTCGTTGTAAACTTATCTACATGCAGTCCTCTGTCAGTTGCTTTTCTACTTCCCAATTTGTTAGCCTCGTAGCCTTCCTATTTGTTTTGCTTGATCCTCGTTAAAGGTTTTCTCTTCTCCTTTGGGGCCCAAACTTTCCAGACTTCACAGCTATATTGCGAGATAACTCCTCTCCACTCTCTTGACAGATACCAAATATTTACTCTTTTTCACATTTATTTGGACTATTCATATCAAATATGGATATTATCTCCATATTGGATTCCAATCCATGCATGAACCCTGTATATCAAGCCAAGGCCATCAAATTCCATGCTTAATTCCTGCTTAATTGATCTATTGGCTTAGATATTGGAAATACAGGTTCTTACAGTCTCAAGATGATATGCTAGATATCAAGTGATCAAACAGTCAAGTCTCTCTGTCTTCTCACTATATCGTATTCCCTTGCTAAAGTGATGTTCATAGGGTGCTCGAAACAACTCCCATCCACTCAATAATAAAATTTATCTCATGATGAACTTGGCCACTTATCTATCTTGGCATCCCACTTTCTATTTCCATCAATGACATGAAAACACAGTGGAATGAGCCAATCTGGTGATGGTTGTGGTGTACATGAAGGCCAGTATAGTGATTGAAATCACACAGTGCTAAGCCTGTAATATGATTCCAGGCCTCAAGGCCTTGGTCAAAGCCTATCATGTTCAACCATCTAAGCTATAGATATGATCTTTATACAACAGGCTTTGATAAAGCTTGGAGCAAGGATCGCGGTACCGGTGCCGATACCCGTACTGGTGTCGGGCCGGTATGGTACGATATCGGTACCGTACCGTGCCGACATACGATACGCTCCAGCATACCGATTCGGTATCGATACAAATTTTTTTTATTGTTTTGTTTCATTTTTTTAGATCTCCAAGTTATTAATTCATAATTATAATCCCAAAATTACATTATATTGCATATTATTAATATATTTGGGTTCAATTTTTGAGTTCGATAGCGGTACAGAGAATTTTGATCCAAAATTTCAAATATATATTTATTTACATTATATTACAATTCTATTATCCTAAAATTAAAAGAAATGTATAAATGGGCATTAAAATGTATCTAAACTTTTAAAGTATAAAGCACAAAGAATGATATACTAACCTCAAGATCTGCTCTATATCTAATTTCTCGTCGAGTGTCTGTGACGTTGTAGATATCTCAATCATCGACATAATCTGGAAGAACATTAGTCTATCCCTCTAATCAAGAAGCACTGTACTCCTGAATATTTATCCGATAAGACATTCTCTTTGGATTATAAGACATCTCAGATCCCTCACTTAAACTCCGACTCTGAGAAATATCCTTGGGATGATGGTATGGTTGTGGAGGAGTCCATTCAAATATGTCGGTAGCAAAATCTGATCCGTAAGATGTTCCAGACTGCATAGGATAGTAATCACTAGAAGATGCCTCGGATGTATCATATCTATATGGATCATAAGGTGGCTGCAGGTAATAGGATCCATAATGCGAGGATGATCCAGATACATCTGTAGATCCTACTCCACGTGCAAGATCATCTGCAGCTGCATCGTATGCTGGACGACCTCTAAGAGTCCGTCGTTTATATGAAATCGGCTCCCCACGGTCTCTATCGACTCGTCCATCATGGTCCTTATCTTGTGTGGCATGTGTAAATTGAGACTCACCGGTGAATCGAATATCATCCTGCGGCTGTTTCATAAGCAGTGGTCTCCTATCCTTCAATGCCTCTCTGATCATCAGATCTATGACTACTACTACTAGTACCATCATCACTCTCTTTGATCTTCGAATCTAAGTCAGATAGCTTCTGTACTCTCGAGAGTGGTGCATGTGCAACTGTCTTTCCTTTTCTCTTATGCCCCTTTGTGATTGAGTTTTCTATGATTGGGAGGATGGATGTCTTATTGCTGACCGACCTCGTCTAAATATTTCTCGCTCAAATCTCTGTGAGGATGTATCGGACATCGAGTCATGTGATGAATGAGTTCTTTGTGTCCTCTCAGATTGTGGCTGATCAGCTGGAATCTTATGTGGAATATTTTTTTTGTCCATTGCCCTGGATCCATCCTGATCTCCCTAGCTACCACACTGACTGATCGTGGAGGAGATCCCGACTCATCAAGCTCTGGCTCCTGCTGCTGATCTGCAAGCCATTCGATGATCGGATCATCATTCTCGTCAGTATAATTATCTAGTGTCAGATTAGTGTACTTCAGTTGTACTTCTTCCTGAATGTATTTTAGCCTCAACTTCAGATTATAGTGAACATATACAAGATCATTGAGGTATTTTTGTGTCAGACGATTTATTTTGCTGTGGATAAGGACGAAAGTCGACCAATTACGCTCATGCCATTAGCAGAGACCGTCTGGGAAAGAATGCGGACAGCTACACCTCAAATATTCTGCGAATATTCCAAAATGAATCCACCATTCAGCTGCAAAAGCAAATTACATATCAAATTTCATGATATTATTAGGTATATGATGTCAATTTATGCTACTCATTATTGATATGTAATTTATCTGGATTCATCTTCTTTTTGCTTACGACGGCTGATGGGACTTCAAAGCTGTCTGATCCCTCTCTAAACTGTTTCGTCTGTAAAAAAATATTTATTAAATTTATAAATATATCGTTGAGTACAGATCGAATTCAGTTGAATAATCATATCTGTTTCAAACTAGCATACTCTTACAGATATATGTGATTTTGGATCGGACACCATCTTATATATCATATTACGAAGAGCAGCAAGAAGCTCGTTATCCATATCTATCTCAAGAATGGTATACTAAAATTAAAGATTCAAATAGTAAGCTGCAGATAAATTTCATAATTGATTAAGTATACTTTTACAAATATAAGAAAAAATATTTTAAAATATTCTTGAATCTGTGCTTATCGGTTAGATATAAATCTCTATCTATCCGATAGTCCCAACGGCGCTTAATGATGTTAATAAATTTTTGAGCATATTTTGGATCATTCTCCTTGATCTGTTTCTTACCTTTCCATCATATAATATAAGAAGCCCATTTGGGGGTATCTTTCACTATCCACGATGTGAAGCATTTTGTATAATGGCTTAATAGTCTTCACTATCTTCTCAGTCTGCTGTCAGAATGACTGACTCGTCACTAAATTCTCTACATGACTTCCATCAGTGTTGGCCCTCGTATATCAGCTCTCCTGCCACTCGGCACTGACAAACATCTGACGTAAGGCTGCTTTCTCTGAAGAAGACTATCAAGTGCTATGTAGTTGGTAGCAAATCGTGTGACATCCGGTCTCAAGATCTCTCTTCTAGTATATGTCTGCATCAATGAAAGGACCCATATGTGATTGTAGATGAATCTAATAATAGTTTGGGCAATCTTCACTACCTGCTGTACCTTACAAATCTTCTCAGTATCCATCAATATAAGATCAATGCAATGTGCAGCATATGGAGTCCAGTATATCTGTGGTCACCGCTCCATCAGTAACTCTCTGACAGCCTTATATTGTTGCGCATTATCTGTGATGACTTGCACGATATACTGCTCATCCACTGAATCAATCACCTTCTCCATCAGATCAAAGGTATATGCGGCATCATGCATCTTATCTGAAGTATCAATTGATTTGTGAAAAATATTTTCCATCACAGTATGTAAAAAATTAATGATGTTCTGTCTAATAGGATCGGTCCAACCATCACACATCACTGTCGTTCGTACGTGGACCATTTATTCCTGTAAGAAGTAATCCATCTCTACAGATCCTCCTTGTTACTGTCAAGAAGCTGACCATAGATGTCTTTATGTCCTGGAGGATCTACATACTGGCTGGCTGCCTCTATGGCTGAAATGGCAAATCGGTAGTAAGGATTGCCTGCTGCATTTGCTGGAATATGGTTGAAATGAAATCATGATCTAATAGTTCGTTATATATCCTTCTTATCCTTTTTCACTATAGGGTCAATTCTCTGCTGCTTTGAATCTTTATTGGAAAAAGCATGTGGATCCAAATCATAGATGGTGGCTCCTGCTGGAATATCTCTGGAGGATCTCTTCCTACTACCAAAAGCTCCCAACAAAGATGAAATACTGTGTCTGCTCCTCCCATCCGGTTCTCTGATTGAGGTAGTCTTTCTGAACTCGAATTCTCCCCCATCAGTTGCTGATCCAAACCCCGATTCGCAGTATGATGGTCCAAATCATTCTCTATATCTGGCCATCTTCTCCTGCCGGTACTGATCATCCAAGCTCGTCTGAATGGCAGCTTCAATTTGTGCCTCATCATCTAGAGTGAAAGTTTCCTCTGACTCTCTAAAGTGATAGAAAAGTGGCTCTGCAGCTCGACGGTCCATCTTCATCCTCTTCTGCTTTATCCTTCTTTGCTGCTTTCGAATCAGCGAAGTACTTCATCAACTGTCGGACCTCCTGTGGGCATTTCCGACACATGGATACATCAGGATAACCACTAGTCAGGTGCTGCTTCAATCTAGTCACTCCTTCCTTGAACTCTGTGTTGCACCATTTGCATTTTCAATGATACCGAGCCAAGAGCATTTCATCATGATTCCAACCAATATCACGCTCTGAATCTTTCTTCTTATTCATTTTTGCAAGTATAATAAAACACGGCAGTTTAATAATTATTAAAAAATATTATATATAAATTCAAAAAAATTCAATAATAATTTTAAAACTCATAAATTCAAAAAATGTTATATACTTCAAATAATATTTCTGAATTAGCTAAAATATAGTACTAATTTTATATAATTTTTATTTCATTATATTTTTATTATTTAATAATTATAAAATATTTTTAATTTAAAAATTTAAAAAAATCTGAGGTTAGATTCAAGTAGCTTGAATCATTCTAAACATGATTCTGAATCTCTGATTTTATATTTTTTTGAATTTATTTTTTTAATAAATTTTTTATGAATAAATATATATATTTAAAAAATATATAATTAATAAAAATCAACGATTTTAGTGTCATCATATAGATTTTCTAAAGATCTATCATATATGATCAAATCATACCAAAATCACAAAATTTTGGCATGATTTTTTTTATTTCTTCTTTGTTCTTATCCTTTTTTTTAGCTACAAAAACATAAAAATAAAATATTTACTAAAGAATAATACATTACTTTACTTCCAGTCGAAAATCATCGTCTCCTTGAAGAAGTGCTACAATTTGACGGAATTTTTTCTCTTTTTTCTAATTTTTTTCGAAGGCTTTCTTTCGGTTGTTGGTGTCGTCGAAAGTCTGAGAGCACCTCTCGGGGGTTTTGAGAGAGCCTCTCGGCTTTCAATGAGAAAAGGAAGCCTGGTTGTCATTAATTGACAGCCCAAGTCCCACCACAACACCCACACCCCCCCACCCCCATGTGCTTTGTCGGTACTG
This sequence comes from Elaeis oleifera, assembly GCA_000441515.1. NCBI lineage: Eukaryota > Viridiplantae > Streptophyta > Magnoliopsida > Arecales > Arecaceae > Elaeis > Elaeis oleifera. The sequence continues at coordinate 54,383 of KE506603.1, read as the reverse complement.
TTCGGTTTAACGTCGAATTGTGCTGAAGCGAGCCATACCGTCCGATTTTGGACAGTATGGCTCCAAACCGTTCCGAACCGCCTGATTCGGTGCGGTTCGAAGGATTTTCGAAAAAGAAGTCCGAACTGGATCGGCTAGCTGTCGGTCCAATTTGGTACGCCCCATACCAGGCGGTTCGGCCCGATACGGCATTCCATAGCTTGGAGAACCTGATGTACATTGATGCATTGAGATCGTATCTGAAATAAAGTTAAGAAGGCTTTTTTTGCTACAAGCAATATGTGGTCCTTTGTTTAGTTTCTTGTGATATTCTTGTTACTCCAACTTGGCTAAATGCATCTCTTAGTTTAGAAAGGACAACTAATTTAGCACTCAATATCTTGTCACTCTCCTCATAATGAATTAATATTACTGCATTTTCACCTTAACCATTAAGTCTCATGATCTTACAGGAATCTTCCCTTTTTTTTTTTTTACATTTACATTATTTGCATGGAATTAGTAGGCAGAAGAAGCATCAATTGAGCATTTTCTAATTCATACTAAGTGTTACACGTTGATCTAGATTTAGATATTGTTATCAGTCTATATCTACAATTTTCTTTAATTAGAATGACTAGGTTCATGGGAATTTCTGCATGTGCTATGCAACTAGTTTTCGTACATAGAGGCATTCGTGCATGCTTACGAACATTCACACATGCATTCGTGCATGCATGAACACTTGTTTTAACATGCAGATGCATGCACCTGCAAAAGATTTTAGACTTGAGATATTTTAACTAAAATTTAAATTCTGAAAAACATTGAAATTCTTTCTTGAAAGGTCTTAGAGACCAGATAAAAGATATCTTTTTTAGAAGTTTTTAAAGCATCTTCTTCTATAGAAGTCTACCTTGTTTTAGGCTTTTTAAGAGAAATCTAATTGATGCTATATTTGGAATTGAAAATTGGGAAAACATAAGCCGTTTTTGTATATTTTAAGGATTTCTTGTGTGCATATATACTTGGGGAAGTTGTTCATAGTCTTATATTGTGCATGAATTGTTTAGTGTCTTGTACTGGTAGATTTCCACATCAATCAGCCTGTATTGGATTTGTGAAAGACTTATTTGGATAATCTGTTGTCTATTATTTTAACTACATCAATAGCTTAAGTCAGCCATTACCCAAAGCTTGGTGCCATTGTAGTACAGACATGTCAAATCTGATTATTGATGTGAGGAAACAGCATATGATGCCTCTCATGGAACATTTTCAAGCCTCATGACTAATCCGTTCATTCAAGTACTGTATGACAATAGTTATTTTGACAAAGTGTTTTAGGCATCTATTAAATTTTGTGTGCAAATACCGTCTAGTGTATATGGTACTAAACTATCTGGTTTACGTTGGATTAATGTGAACTGTTCTGAATCACATGCAAATTCCTCATTACTTTGTATTTTTCCATAGAAGTTTATAGTTATATAGCATAATGAAAAGATCTTTTCCTTCCATTTGATAAGATATACACGAAGTGTGGAAGACGAGCAATGCCAGCCATGATGATGGGATCTGCAGCAGTTTTTATAGATTGTGATGAGTGCTGGAAGTTATTACTTGTCACAAAGAGGGGATTGTTATATGTGTGGGATCTTTTTAACAGGACATGTGTTCTGCATGACTCTTTAGCTTCTTTGGTCACTTCAAGAGAGGATTTGTCAGCAAAAGATGCTGGTATGAATTTTCAAAAATATATGTTTTCAATATTAAAAAATCTAAACATTTCAGATTTTAGTCTGATAATGTTAATGCTGTACCTTGATTGCTGAAAATGGTCATCCTAGATATATTATATTTACATAATCTGCATCTGGTTCTATGTCAGGCACAATTAGAGTCATATCTGCAAGGTTCTCGAGGTCTGGCTCACCCTTGGTCGTTCTTGCAACTCGTCATGCATTTCTTTTGACATGAACCTGATGTGCTGGCTAAGGATAGCTGATGATTGCTTTCCAGCTTCCAATTATGCAAGCTCCTTTAACTTGAGTTCTATTCAGAGTGGTGAATTGGGCAAATTGCAAGTTGATGTGGGCAAATTCATTGCAAGAAGGCCAAGCTGGAGCAGGTTTGTTCATCCTTTATATTGTTGGCCATTTTAAGAACTTTAAAGCAGCCATAATAACATTCCATCATTTTGTCGTTCCTTTAGTGTGTCACATGCTAGGACTTTCTAAATCTTCATATGAGCACCAATTCATTAGGAATTCTATTGTGGGCTTATGTTGCAGGGTGACGGATGATGGGGTGCAGACACGTGCTCATCTGGAGACGCAGCTGGCATCGGCACTTGCTTTGAGGTCACCTAATGAATATCGCCAGTGCTTGCTCTCCTATATCCGGTTTTGGCCAGGTTAGTGTGCTTACATTTATCTATTGTAGATGGTTTAATGATGCTTTGAATAGTCGGAATTATTTTAATTTGCTGCTTGTGTTTTTAACTTTCATCTTTAAAATTGAGAGTTAATTAATTTTCAGCCAGATTTTTAGGATGCATGTTGTGTAATAAAATGGTATGGCAGTATCTTGTTTCACTGCATTCTGTTGACTTCAAAATTTAAAAGAAAACAGGTAAACTAGAAGATTGGATTCTTCATAGAATATTTATCGATTTAGGCAGTATTCCTGACTTATTGCAATGCTGCTGGGTAACAGGGTATTTGATAAGCTTAAATTTGTGGAAAGCAATACACAAACTCTTCAATTTTTTTTTCTTTTAATGATTCAGAGCAACGAATTATTGATAATAGACATTTGATAAGACCAAATGATAAAATTTCCTGAAAGCATTATACAGAATTGTAAATTTTTAACCTCAAAGTTGAAAACATAGTTAACCTTGTACTCCGACTTTAACCATTTGATTCCAGCCTGTCCAGTGGTTGTGTCTTTTTTTTTTCCTTCAAAGTCTACTCTCTGATGGGAGTTACCTATCATACTTGATTCGAGCAACTTCATTATTGGACCAGTTAAGTCCTTTGGGCAACCAGAAATTTGTGAATTCTGTTTTATAGCTTGCTTACATTCATTATATCAGACCTCAGTGATAGATGGACTAGAATTTCTGATCCCATGTGCCTCATGAAACTTACATTACTCCTAAAGGGCTTATAAAAATTGTGTACAGCTTTGTTGGAATGCAGCCTATTATGGGTGCATAGGAATTGGTCATGTGTAAATATGCCAAGCCGTCCTCTTTATTTTGTAATTAATGTTTGACATTGAGAAGTTGTAATTCTATTTGTGAGCACTGATAATCCATTTCTTGGGTCTGTTCTACTCTCCCATAACTGAGTCTAGCTGCAGGTTTTTGTGGCTGCAAACAACCATAAAATGTGCTTCATCTGCACTCGCAAGGTGTAGGCACAGTGGTTGCAAGCAAGCCCCAATTACCTGCATCTAAATTCAGTGTGAAGGGAGTAGAGCAAAATTTGTTTTGCTATGTTACAGAGAAGCTGATGAATCCCGCCTACGTGAAGTCTGCGAGAGCTTTCTTGGCCCTCCACTGGAATGGCTGAGGCTGCATCTGCTGATGCAAATAACCGAGCATGGGATCCTTACGTGCTTGTGAGGCTTTCTCAACCCGCTACTTGTCTATGTTTTGTATTCATCTTTATCACTAAATATATTTTCTGTTACTTATTCTTACAATTTGATCAATGTATTTGACATTACCTATCCACGAGCAGACTCAAGTAGATCGATCCTATCTGGAAAGTAAATTGAATACAAGTACTGCACACTGTTCTGCAAGACAATTTAAATTGAATATAAGTACTGCACACAGTTCTGCATGTCAATTAAATTGTCTTGCATTGCTGGTTACAGTTGCGAAATAATTATTCCTGCTGGCATCATTGCTTATTTTTTTTCATGTATAACTCAAACCTTCCGAGACAATAGAATATTAGCAAGCTGGAATAATTCCTTTGCTTAAGTTGGCTTCACCCTTTTTTGATGCTACTTTATAATTGCCATTTAATTCCCTTCCAAGTTATGAATCTTGGTGTTATTGCAGGGAATGAAGAAGCACAAACTCCTCAGGGAAGACATCCTTCCAGCCATGGCATCAAATCGGAAAGTCCAGCGGTTGTTAAATGAGTTCATGGATCTCCTTTCTGAATATGAAGCTGCTGAAACAAATGCAGATCAAATGGATGTGGCTGCCCCCACAATTGATGCCAGCTAGTAGTTTAGCTTATGTTGGGGTGCTTTTGCCTTAACGCATGGGAATTAATCACCTGTATGTGTTGATGTAAGGAACGCATTGAAAGAGAGGATGAACTAGTGCATTTTGCCATCATCTGTGTCTGCTAACATCTAGCTTATGCCATAGAATAGCCTCATGACTTACCTCACTTATTCCTGGTGTTGTCTCTCATACCTCATAACATCATGTAACGGTTGACCGTGCAACAAGAGGATAATGTATGCAAAATGAAATCTATTAAATACTACCAGCCCAATCTCATGCTTTCTTCTATTCCTCAACCACTTTATATAATTGGTGCTCTGGTTATTGATGCACTTGAATGCAGCAAGGATAGGTACAAATAGATGGTTATTGGCGGTTTTATTTGAGTTTTTCCACTTATTTGACTGTGTTATTTAGTAGCTGCAACAGGCCTCTCTATCAATTTTCCCTTCCTCTTATACCTTTTAATTTCGAGTTCTTGTATAGCTTCTTTTCCTCCCAAATTCCAAAGTTTCGGAGTGGCTCAAGATTATGAAAAAACCTCTGAATTGGTTGCCGGTGTGTCAACTGGTTGAGTTGGCTCAAGATTTTGGTTCTCACTTGTATAATCGTGGAGATTACTGGTGAATAATTATCAGAGCTACTATTTATTCCTTCAAGCAAAATTGTTGGAAGTTCAGAAAAACACTCTTTTATGCAGGTGGTTTAAAATAGAAAACTTAGACAGGTTTTGCCGTTGAGGATCTGAGCTCAGAATTTTGGAGTTCGACATGTACTGAAAACATGTGGAGGAAACGCAGGGGGACGCAGAACACCAATCCCAGGGAGCAACTCTTAGGCATGAAAAGAGATTCAGTTATAAGATTAGCAATTTCACCGTGAATCGTATTAATAACCATCAGTAGGACTAATTTTTGGATATTCAATCAAAGAGTTTAAATAAAAAAATCATAGTCTTGGAGTCCTGAAAATGAAAGAAAGAGAAAGGAGATTCTATAGTAAAATTATTGAATATTAGAATTTATATGTTCTGAGATTCTATATAGACTAGCATAGACGTGCATGCAATGTACGTTTAATGACAAAAGTCAATCAGATAATAGATGATCAATAATATTAGATAAATAAAAAATTTCTTAAAAAAAGTGGAAGATAGGGATTTACGATGCATGAGGTTGTTAGAAAAGTTTGTTGGAATAAAGGGAGGAAGTGGGTTTGGATATACGAGAGAAGATGCATATGAGTTCTCAAATTTTTGTTTCCAAAATTTCCAATATTAATGATTGTTATGAAATAAAGTTTTGTTTGTGAATCAAATAATATTCCATTCGTCGGCAAATTTGACACATCTGAAGACCTCCAATGTTATTTGAGACATAATACAAGTACAACTTGAAATATTAAAAGAGCATATTTTTTCTATAGCTAATTCTTACGAGGGCTTTCGTGTCCATACAGCAGAGACGAATGGATGAAGCTACGAGTGGACAGTTAAATCCAGAGATGAAAATAGAAGAGAATTGTTGACTACTAATTTCGTTGATGAGGTAAAAGCCTCTTATCGTCACTTGACTCTTGATAGGGACAGATAATTAAGTAGCCTAGGTATGGTGAGATTATTTAGACAGATTTCATGTTGATCAGTCAAAACTCTACAATGGAAACACCTCTAACATTTGTTGACCCTGCCCGTTGGGTCGCTTTTTATTTGTAGTCATTCATTTTCTTGATGATTTTGATGGATTTCACCTTTACTTGAAAGGATTTTTACAGACGAGTCTCTTTTATACCTGAAAGGATTCTTACAAACCAGTCTCTTTATTCAACCCAATTTCGTCATGATCCTCCTTCATAAAGACAATTATGACTGAACACTGTTGATGATTATTGTTATAGGAATATAAACTCTAATGATTTGCATCTCCACTCTCCTTATTTCAGATTATACTGGTAGAATAGATTAAGATTATAATTACCATTTAAATATAAACAATCAAGAAAATTGATTACCGATCGGACAATAGGGATCATTTTGGTTAATTTATTAGTTAGGTCACAGATGTCTCTGTTGAAACTCCTAGAAGGGATGACCAACGCACCAAATCTAAGATAAATAATGTGTGTGTGAGAGAGAGAGAGGACGGGCAAGTTCTTCCAGGAGTTGTTCATTGAATAACATGGAAAATTCAATAAAGAAATCTAAACAATTGCTGGTTATAATTAAGGCAGCAGATGGAAGGTTGACAAGGATAGCCATGGGCCATACCATATTGCTAGGAGCGAACAGAGATAAGCAGGAACATTCCTCCCAGCTTCTTTAATTCAATAAAATTCATTAGCTTGAATTGTTTTATTGTCCTCCAGGTTGTTTAACCAGTCTGTTAAGAGCAGTTTGTCTCTTCTGCTTTCTTTCCAATTTCACCCCTATTTGCAGTGCAGTAAAATTTATATGCTCTCTCCAAGACAGCCATATTGCATCTTTCATGGACAGTAAACTGAGAGCAAAGTATCACATCATTGAACACAACTGATCAAGATTTTGGGTCATATGCTATTAAACCTGTCTCTTTATAGGGCCCTGACCATAAGACATTTAAAATAGCAAAATCAGGTAGTTGAGCAGTTCTCACATTAATAGAAAACAGATGATAATGTTTTCAATCATGGAATAGAAATTGATCTATTCACTTGATAAAAATATGTAACAGCTGTCATGTAGAAATTTCACCAAAGGATGCTTTTCACCAAATATTTGGTGACTCAATGTGACAAGTCAAGCTTTCAAATCCAACATTTACAGCCATAAAGAAGAAGAGAGAAGCAGGTTCTAAATAAACAGAAAAGCGAACACCATCTTATCAGATCCATAGCACAAATCACATGGGTAGCTAAGACTGATTTCTGTTTTCATGGTTTCATAAGTAGTTCTTTGATAAATGCAAGAACTCCAGGCACATCAACTGTCCATGCAACTGAAATTGGTGAATAGCCTGACCAAGGGCAAATTGTGTTCCACCTGCACCAAAAGTTTAGTAGAATCAATAAAGACCAAGAACAAGCAATAGAAATCAACTCACACTCCTACTTTTTAATCCTTGGTCCATTAATGTATGTCCCACACAGATGCCCTGTGTCTCCACCCTCACAACCCCTTTTCTGAATGTAAAGAGATCTGGTCGGACTAGTGCAGCAAAGCTGACTGGGTCATGGAGGAAAATCCCTGAATTATAAAACATGTCTAAGTCAAACCATTCGAGAGGTGGTTGCAAGTAAGAATGAGGAATGATAGGGAACAAATGTAAATATACCATAGACACCATCAGATTTCACATGCCAGTCTCTGTAGAACTTGCATATGTTACATATGAATTGCGCATGCCTTCCTTTTGAATTTCTTAGTTCTGAGAGGTCTTCATCTGCAATCACAGATTGCACACATAATGAGAGTTGAAAATTACAAAGCAACCACAAAAACCTACTTAAAAGCCCAGTGGGACTAGAACCTGTAAATCTGACTTGAGTAGTGATGTTTATGCCAACAACAACAATATCTGCTCCACAAGTAAACACAATGTCAGCAGCTTCCGGATCCCCATAGATCTGCAAAGTGAGTGAAAATCTTTAGAATTTTCTCAACTCTATTACTTAACACTACAATGATGGCTTGAAATATTTACATCAGCAAGTGTAATGAAGCAATTAAACAAATCCAATGGAAGTACTGAAAAGTCAGAATAAGGTTCAAAGAGATTTTCATGAGATGGAGCCAAGAGTTAGGTCTCCAATGGTTGCTAAAATACTGCAACCAGCCACATTCACCATCTAGGAGGATGCCTTTAGTCAGGAAATAAGAACTGAACTTGGTTGACATGCAAAATCCTAATACAGGTATGAAGCCAAAGTATAGAGAACATATCAATGGAGAAATGATATTGTGAGACAATAGACATGCATATGGGCCTGAAACCAAGCAGCAAACTCCTGCCCTCGGTACTCGTCTACTGATTCTTGAGACCTTGTGCTGTGAAGGATGATAATGGTGTGATACTTATGGTGGTGTCAAGGCCTACTGAAGTGAATACTGTAAATATAACAAAGGGCCCAGCCTTGTTGACACCAGATAAGAAGCATGCTTTAACTCCAATAATAAATTATCATACAAGGTGATGCAAGCAATGCAATTTTATGAGCCAGGGAAAGTATATTACATTTTAAGGGACATTTAGAATATTGTCACAGTTAGAACCACGATGTTATGAATCAGCAACCATTTCAATGTGGATAAAATCCATACTCAAGTAATTAGGAGTGGTTTGCAAAAATTTGTTAGAAACTCAAAAGAATTAAGAAATAAATAGTGGTTAGTGTACTTCATATCGAAGTTAAGAACAATATGTGAAGAAATTCAGGTAATCACGTGTTCTCTGCTCATCCAACCAAGAGTACAAATAGTGTATTTCGTCACTATGTTCACATGGAAGATAAGAATCATAAATTAAGTTGGGAATAATTGGCGGATTTCATAATAATTTCAAATAATTTCATTGCTCAAGTCACACATAGAAGAAACTATTGCATACATGCTCTATGTTTAGCATAATTCTGTTCCTGGTGTCAGAAAATGAGTCCTTTTTTTTGCTGAATTGTTACCTCAATTGACCCCTCATGGATCAATTAAGGTAATTCTTTTCTTTCAATAAATTGTATTGATTATAATAGAAAATTACTTATGCTACAGTAAGAAGCTTCTATATGGTACAGAACATCTTTTGAAGACCAAATAACTAGGGAAAGATAAACACATAAACATGTAAAAGAAGATAAGAAAAACCATGACATATCATGGAAAGAATGATGAGTCCATTCTTTTACATTTGCTTCAGCAGCAGGGTTGACATTTCCAGATGCAAAGAAGCCCCACCAAGTATAACCACCCTCTTCACCTTTCTAGCAAAGGACGAGTCTCTTTTGATGGCCTAAGCACACAAAATCCAGGTCAAGAAATCAAAATCATAATGGTGGTAAAGAAACTAATATAAAATACACAGACCATCTTGCAACTAATTAAAGTTATAACTTATAACTTTCCAATTTAAGGTTCTAACATAAATTTCAGTAGGAGACATTAGCATCTATTGCAGAAAAATCAAATAGATGATGGAATAATACTCTTACCAATGCTAAATTTGTTAATGGTCCCAATGCAAGTATTGATACATCACCAGGATACTGAGAAACCTTCTCAACCAAAAACTCAGATGCACTTTTCTCAGATTTTTTCCCCACAGGTGGTGGATGAAATATATTCCCAAGGCCATCCGATCCATGTACAAAGTCAGCAACACGTGGCTTTCCTCCCTATCAATATAAGGTAACTTTCTCAGTTGAATAACAATAGAGACTCATTTTAAGTTAACAAAGAACTTATGTTCCCTTGAATAGAATATGTGACAAGATAATGCAACAAAAGTACCCAGGCAAAAGGACATTGACACTAGCAGGTAACTAAAAATGAACCAAGCAATTTGTTCATTTCATTAACATTTAGATAAAAGAGGTTGGACTCAAACAAGAATCTAAAAAAATGAGGTAGATCTAGACAACTCTCTAATATACATCCAAATCACAATAATACTATATTATTTTACAAGTGATATTTTTTTAATCAGGCCTTCTAAGTGTATTGTTTCCTACCTAATGAAGAGCTTTTAAAGTAATACAAAATCTTGAACCTCTAATTTTCTAGTGTGGCACATCTAGTATGCACTAAAATGGCAACAAAAAAAAGGTAGAATAGAAGATTAACAACAAGTTGATCATGCAATTCTTATCACAGCTCAAAAAACATTTTCTCAGTTTCATTTATGCGACAGTTTTCTTAACTTAGATAACAGATACCTTTCTCAAATTTGGAAATAATTTCAGTGTTACAAGTGGTGGTTCTGGGAATACTTCGCCTCATACTAACTGATTTTAAAGATCAAAAGTTTTATCGTAATTGATTTTTTTGGAACCATTAAAGATTCTGATTTAGATGAAATGAACTAAAATTCATGATGTCAACTATTGACCTAAGAATTAATTTGATGATTATAAAATATTTGAGAGGAGTACTAATTACTACATATCTTTGGAGAAGTTTAAAAAGTTGTTTTAGGAAAGTCCAAAAAAATTTGAGCAAATAAGGATGCATGAAGAAGGCCATTTTCCAAGTTGGAGACAAAGGTGATAGTTTTTGAGAGCCTCAAAGTATTCAAAGATGATTTCGAAAGGATGAGAGGTGATTTCGTGATATTTGGAGGCTAAAAACATGAAAAATCAGTACTTTGAGCATCAAGGGCTGACCCAAAACTTAGGGGTGACCCCTGGGTCATCCCTTTATTTTGGAAAGTTGGCACTTGGCACACTTGGCTAGCTTGGCACGCCACAGGAGGCGATCCCTGTGTCGACCTGTGGACCAGAGGGTGACCTGAGGTTCAACCCCTGCTAGGCCATAAGGCCAAACAAAGAGTTAACTCTATTTTTTCATAGAAGTCAAATCCTGGGCCCTAACATGCCATAATGGCTAGTTTTCAGCCCAAAAAAAGATACATTTAATGTCATTTAACCACTCTTCATGGCTTTAAACAGCTAGTAATGATTTTCCAGCATTCATTGAGGCTATAAAGACTTTCAATAGGAGGAAAATATAAAATAATCAAGAAAAATTTTCTCCAAAAGATTAAAGCATCTAGTGTAAGAAGTATTCATTTCAACTCCAACCACCTCTCTCAAGTGCATTCACTACTCACTTTTAGTTGAGGGGTGCATTCAAACACTTCTCCATTAATTTGTAAAGTGCTCTTATTGTTTTATTGTGCTCATTAAAGAGTTTTAATTATTTCTTATTGTATCTTGGGTTTGCTCCATTGATCCGTACCATGAAACAAGTATATTAGGTTTGTTCGTTGCGAGAAATGAGTGACTAGCTTGGGGAAAGTTAGGGTGTGTTTAGTTGGTGGAATCCGATATTGTAATCATTTGAGAACAATTAGTAAATTGAAATTTCTAAATAGGAGCATGAGGAGTAGATATAGGTGCTGGGTTTGACACCGAATCATTATAAACTCTTGTATTTGTGATGCTTTGATCTCTTGATTTGCTCTCTTATCTTGTATATTTGTTTACTTGCTTTCTTATCTAGCATGCTTCCTATACTTGCCACTACACATCACTTATATTTTCAAAAGCACATTTATTGTGACACATATCACTTAAAAATTTTGTGGAACCCAATTCACCCCCTCCCTCTCTTGGTTGCTTAGCTGCACAACACCAACCATTCCACAAATTCATCAAAGTTGAGTGCAACAAGATAATGAATATATCCATATCCATAAGGAACATGAAGTGAACATAAATTAGATTTTCTAAGTGCCATAGCACCACATAGACATGAAATCATATCAAGGAAAGTTTGTTCAAGGAATCTCTAGGGGTTGAATGATTATTAGATGGCTTTATAATGAAGACTACATTGCTATTTGGTGGCTCATATCATTAGGAAGCATGATACACACACACACACACACACATATATATACATATATGTATATATGTATATGTATGTATAAATATATACATATATATACATATACATATAGATATATACATATATATATATGTACATACATATATACATATATACATGTACATACATATATACATGTACATATATATATATATATATACATATATACATATATACATGTTCATATATATATATATATACATATATACATATATACATGTACATATGTATATACATCTATACATGTACATATGTATATACATCTATATATATGTACATGTATATATGTATATACATATGTACATGTATATATGTATGTATACATATGTACATATATATACATACATATATACATGTACATATGTACATACATGTACATACATATATACATGTACATATGTACATACATGTACATATGTACGTACATATACATACATGTACATATGTACGTACATACATACATATATATATATACATGTATGTATGTACGTACATACATACATACATATATATATATATATATATATATATATATATA
>KE506602.1:136418-148648 GCA_000441515.1 Elaeis oleifera | reverse complement strand
GTCGTGAGCCCACCAAACTTTAGAGAGAGCTTCATCAACCTCTCAAGCATCTTTGCTGATGATCTGGAGCATTCGAAGAGTCAGTAGACATCGATCGAAGGAGTTCGATCAGCATCGACCGTCGAAAGGGTTCTGCGATGAACTAGCATTCGTGAATAGCCGATCAGACAGGAAGCTTCGTGTGGATGATCCGCGAAGGCCAGACACATTGTGTGGCTGCATTGTGACGATCGGACCTTCCCGACGGTGATCAGACTGCGGCGATCAACTACCCGCATAAAGGTAATGTGTTCTGAACACATAACAGTAAAAGGCTTACCGTAGAAGTTTAAATTTTAAATTTAAATGCATACTATATATATCATATTTAGATCCTTGTGTAGGGTTAATATATGTTAATTAATTAGATTAATTAATAATTTTCACTGTAAAATTATAATTTTGAAAGTTTTAAAATTACCATTTTACCCCTGCACTGAAATTCACTTCATCTTCATCATAAAGTAACATCTTTTTTGAACTCTTGTACTGTGTTGAAGTCTTTAGAACTATGTTAGTATATAATAAAGCGAGAATTTATCATATAGTTCTTAAACATGTTCGCAATCAAATGATACATCATTACAGGACGATGATGTTTATCGAGTGGAGATCATTGTGTGCTATATTGGTTGGTTATCCTCTTAACCAAAGAGTGTGGTGACACTGATAAGACATACAGGTGAGATGTAGGGGTACATCGTCACTGAACAAGTGACTCACTGAGCGTTCTGCTGTCAAGAGTTGCTCATGAAGCACATGAGTATAAGTGTCCTTCAGACCTAAGATCACTATAGTGACTTGCAAGCAACTTACTGTGCTTTAGTGTTGGACTATCTGGATTTCTAATGCAGTGACGGAAAGCTATTAGGTACAATCAAGTACTTACGAAGTCTGTGTGTGGATCAAGATAGGACTGATCCCTTCGGATTATTGGAGTTGATTTATCATTGTAATTCAATTTAGCAAAGCTTTGGCCAGGGTAATCCAATAGATATATTTAAAAGGTTGAAATACAATGTGGATGAAGTAATCTCAGTTGACAGTTAACCTAAAACCATCCTAGAGCATTATTCAGGATCAAAAAGATGAATTATGCGGTAACCATATGCATGGATTCTGAAATATTCTTTTGTGATAATTTGACCTATCTGAATATCAAAAACCATTGCTAGATGGTATCTTGATTAGTGCAGAAATTGGTACCTACGCTACCGGCTTAGTGTTTGAACCTATAGAGTCACACATACAAGTCAGACAAAGTAGGAAGAAATTGGTCTATGTTTATATGTTCAATTTGGAAGTACTTGATTTAATTGAATATATAAGTTAACTTGAGAATTAAATTATGGGTCAAACGGGATTGAAGAGTTGACTATGTCTAGCTAGTACTACACATGAGGTTCAAGTTCGATCTCGGGGATGAACAGTTTCTGATCTATGATTTATGGAGCATATGAAAGATTAGATTTAAATACTAATTGATTTTAGATTAGATCTAAATTAATTAGACTTAATTGGATCTAAAATCTAAGTTAGACTTGGTACAAAAGTCCTAAAGAGTTTGAGATTAACAGTCTTTCGAAATTATTTTAAACCAGCTTTGAATTGAATTCGAATCAGACCCATTTTGGATGAGATATGAAAAATTCTTCTTGCACTGAAATTCTCCAATCATGTGGGCTGATCAGTATCTGGAATGGTGCTAGTTTGGGGCATCCCATGTGGGTGAAGAATTGGGTGCAAAGTAGTTATCATATGTGATGGCAATTCCATCTCATATTGGAATCCTTCTTTCATGAGTATTGGACTGATTCAAATCAGATTTGAATTAAAATTTTATACTTATTGGATCATGAAAATCATCTATAAATAGAGAGGGTCTCTACCTATGGATGCATAGTAAAATAGCAAACAAATCAGACTGAGAGAAGAGAGAAAGAGAGAGAGAGGCATGAGAAGAGAGAAGCCCTTCTTCTTCTCCTTAGCCTCTCCCTTTTGGTGCCGCCCTTTCCCTTGGGCATGGGCCCTCCTTGGGCATGCTCCTTGCTGGTGTGAGTTTTCACACCAACACATCTCCTTCCTTATTTGATTGGATTGCGAAGGTGATTCGATCGGAGTTCATCCTTCTTTCTTGCGACATCTGGCGTGCATGCGAAGTAGGGGATCTACACTTCTAGGCTTCCGCAAAGGTTTAATTCAGATTATTTGAGATTTGATCTCTTGTTTCACTGCTAATCAGATAAGGATTTGATCTTTATTCATATAGATTAATAAAAAAATTTTAGATGCAATCTGGGTCATCCGAAGAGAAATACTTTCCCTTCCTTCATCTAGTAATGTGTGCACATTTTCAACATACCCATCTAGGTCAAAATCATTCACTCCAAAAGGATCCCAACGTGTATGCACTGGATCTTGAGAAATTCTTCTAGGGGTAGCTTCCTCTATTATATCTTTCAGGATGAAGCCATATGGTAGAATTGGGTTGCTCTAATTATTATTATTTTTATTTATTTAAAGGAAGAGGGAGAGAAGAAGAAGAGAAGAAAAGAGAAGTTCTAAAGATGAGAACCCTAAGAGAGTCATGAAAAAAAATTCATCTGATCGCATCGGATGCTAGGAGGAAGAATAGATTAGTAATTAAAATTTTCATAACATTTATAAATTCTCATCTTGATTCGCAGTGAAAAAAGATCAAGGTTGAAGAAGCTCCTTGATCAATATGCTTCGCAAGATCCGAATGCACGGATCCTCTACTTCGCATGCACGCCAAATGCTGTAGGAGAGAGAGATGAACTCTTTCTTCGGAGAGGAAGGAGAAGAATACTTGAGATCTAATCTCAAGTCCTTGGAATAGCCCACACACCACAACAAAAGGAGGAGGATGCCAAGAGGAGAGAGATGCCCAGTGCTAGGTGACGCCCAAAAGAGATGGGATGCCCACACTAAGAGATCTCCACGCCAAGCTTTTGATTGATTTTTCTCCTTCTCCACACCTCTCCTTATATGGGCAAGAGGTCCTAGATCAAATCAAACTCCTTTGGGTGCTAGAAAAAGGACTCTCCATGTTTGGATCAAATCCAAACTCCCGAAAATACAAAAAATCCTAATTCAAGTAGGAGAGGTGTCTCCTTTCATTATGGTGCCACCCAAGGGGAAGAGGCTATTTTTAGTCCCTTTCTAACCACCTTGACCAGCCCATAAGGAGATGTCTGAAAAAATGACTAAATGTACTCAATCAGATTTGGTTCAGATTTGGATCAATTCGAATCCAATTTGAATCCAATTCAAATAATTTTGAAAAACTGCTGATCCTAATCTAATTAGGACTCTTGTCTAAGTCCAACTTGATAAATTAATCCAATCAAGCCTTAATAAATTAAATCTAATTAGATTAGATCTAATCTAAAATAATTAGGATTCAATCCATTCTCCCATAATCACTTGGATCATCGATTTAATTTAGTTCATCCCCAGAATCAAACCCACACCTCATACGCCGTGCTAACTGAACAGAGTCAGTGTCTAATTCTATATAATCTATAACTTAATTTTCAATCAAGTTTATCTACATGTTCAATCAAGTCTCATACTTTCAAATCGAACATATAAATATCTGATCAATTCTTTCCTACATTGTTTGATTTTTGTGTATAACTCCATAGGTTCGAACACTAAGCCGGTAGTGTAGGAATCCTTTCCTATACTAATCGAAGTAATCATTTAGCAATGATATTTGATATCCAGAGAGATCGAATATTTGTAAAGCAATATTCAAAAATCTCAACATATGGTTACCGCATAATTTATCTCTTTGATCCTAATGCTCAAGGTGATCTAAGGTTTAACTGTCAACCCTGAAACAATCATCCACATCATATTTTAATCTTTCAAATCTATCACATGGATTATCCTGATCAAAGTTTATTAAATTGAAATACAGTGATGCATTAACTCCTATAATTTAGAGGGATTAATCCCATCTTGATTCATACACAAACTTTGCAAGTACTTAACTGTAGCCAATAGCCTTCCGTCATTGCATTAAAATGCAGGTAGTCCGATACTTAAGCACAGTGAGTTACTTACAAGTTACTATGGTAATCTCAAGCCTGAGGGATACTTATATCCATACGTTTCATGAGCTACTCTTGACAGTAGAGTACTCAGCAGAAGAGTCACTTATTTAGTGATGAAGAACTCCTACATCTCACCTATATGTCATACCAGTATCTCCACACTCCTTGGTTATAAGGATAACCAATCTCTATGGTACACAACAATCTATACTCGATAAACATCATTGTCCTATTAATGATGTATTATTTAGTCACAAACATATTTAAGAACTATGCAATAAATCCTCCTTTATCGATCATAATATAGTTCTAAAAACTTCATCACAACTCAAGAGTTCTAATAATGAAGATGTTCACCTTGTGATGAAAATATCAAAATAATTTTATTCATTGATCAATAATTCATATACAGAATCTAATTATTTATAATAAGCCAATTGACTTTAGGATGCAATTTTCAAGAACTCCCACTTGGATTAAAGCCAATCGGGGCTGTAGCTTACACCCATCTTTCACTTATGATCATCAAACTTTTTGATTTCGAAAGTTTTAATGAAGGGTCGGCCAGGTTTTCTTTTCGTCAATCTTTTGTAGCTCGATGTCACCTCGATCCATGATTTTATGGACAAGATGATAGCATCGCAAATATGTTTGATTCTGGATGGGACTTGGGCTCCTTTGCTTATGCTATAGCTCCAGTACTATCACAATATAGTAAAATTGGACCATCAAAAAGAGAACCATTCCAAGTTCAGTGATGAACTTCTTCAACCAAACAGCTTCCTTTGCAGCATCAGATGCCGTAATATATTCTGTTTCGTATATTGAGTCAACCATCATATGTTGCTTGAAACTTTTCTAGCAAATTGCTCCTTCATTTATAGTGAACATATATAGCCCGACATACTTTTGCTGTCATCATCATTTGACTGAAAATTGAAATCAGTATATCCCATAAATTTCAAGTCAGTATCTCCATAGATAAGCCATTAGTTCTTAGTATTTCTCAAATACTTAAGGATTGTCTTCACAATCTTCCAATGGTTCTCTCTCAGATCAAACTGGTACCTACTCACTACTCCTAGTGAATAGGCTACATCCAATCTCGTACACATTATGACATATATGATAGATTTTACTATCGAAGCATATGAAATTTTACTCATACACTCTCTCTCCTAAGGGGTCGTCGGACAATCCTTCTTGAAGAGAGAAATTTTTTGGCCTATTGGTAGATAGTCCTTTTTGAAATTCTTCATACTGAATCATTTCAACATGATATTGATGTACATAGATTGAGACTGTTGGATTCTGATCATGCAGCAGAATATGAATTTTTAAAAATTTAACATACATATCAAAAGCTTTAACAATTAAAACTAGCCGATTGAAACTCAAATCCTAAAATCACCTTATAGATGTCGAACAAACCAAACCAAGCATGCAAAGAGTTAGAAACTTATACTTTCTAAAATAAGTAATATGGTAAAATGGTAATCTCCATAAGACTCCAAAGTAAAAGTCCTCTAATGGTGATCTATATGGAAGATGATCAAGGTCCTTCCTAATCGGTGTAGCACTGTAGCCTTTTCTTCACAAGTGTGCTGCCGACTTTCTTCTCAAAGAACAATCGCATCAATATCCGTTTGTCTTCGATTCCTCTACTAGGACTATGCCAAGAGAGTTCTTTTTAAAAATCTTACAACCTAGGATTTGATTTTGTACTCCGACACATGAAAAAATCAAACCCTAGGACAAGCACACCACACTTACCTTTTTCTCACCTCTCTTCTTTCTATTTTTCCACTCAAGTTTCTTGTCTTTTTTCTCTGATTTTTTTTTTACTTTTTCTCTCTTATCACACACCTAAGAACTAATTTTCTAGGATTTTAACCCATGTAGAACATCCCATATAAATATTGGATGAAGGAACGGTAGGGAGACCCAAGGGGCACCAACTCTTGGCGCTCCACCTTCCCACATAGAGAATTAAATCTTTGATAAATTAATTGGTGCAAAAGAGCCTTCATACAAAAAGACTCCTCCTCTTCTATGCCCTATAAATTTTATGAATTAATTTTGCATATGACAATTAAGGAATGAACTCCTCCTCTTCTATGCCCTATAAATTCTATGAATTAATTTTGCATATGACAATTAAGGAATGACTGGATAAACAGAAGGTGGTTAGGTGCCTTAATGCAGAAGGACTCTTCCTTCTCTTAGGCGCCAATAAATATAGGATGGCAATAAATAAATGGCATGGACTTGGTGATGTGGAGGACTCCTTTTCATCTGTAACACTTTCAAGATAAAGAAATAAATTAAATAAATTGGACCTAATCTAATTAGATCAAAAGCAATAGGTTAAGACTAGCTTAAATTCATTTGAACAAGTATAATTCATTCCTTTGACCCTTAATGCTCAGGATGACTTAAAGTTTAACTATCAACTCTTAATCAGTGCATCCATTATGTGTCTCAACCTAATAAATCCTGTGACTCCTTACAAGGTTTGTCCTGGTCAAGATCTTACTAAATTGAAGCATAAAGTATTCTCTCCAATCTCTTAGAGTAGTCAATCCCTTCTTGACTCACACACTAATTTCACAAGTACTTGACTATGCTCAGAAACTTTTCGATCTTGAATTAAAATTTAAATAGTCTGGCACCAAAGTACAGTGAGTTGCTTATAAGTCACCATGGTGATCTCAGGTCGAAGGGACAGTTATACCTATATTCCTTCGGAGTAACTCTTGATAGCAGAGTGCTCCGAGTTGGTCACATTTAGTGAGGTGTACTCCTACTTCTCACCCGCATGCTATATCATTGTCTCCACATTTCTTGGTTAAGAGGATAACCAATTTATATGGTATACAACAATCTATACTTGATGTAGCTATCATCCTAATAATAGCATATCGTTTAGTCACGAACTCATTTAAGGACTAAATGATAAATTTTTTTTATTGATTTAAAATAGTCTTAATGACTTTTTTCATAACACAAAAGTTTGATATAGAAGATGCACAAGCTTTGATGAAAACTGTTAAAAAATATTTTATTAATAATTAATTCATATACATTTATATCAATTAGCACAATCGTCAACAGGCTGATGATGATTGACTTTGGGATACAATTTTCAACAACAACTTGCCATTGCTAAAAGCTAAAATTACTGTCATTAATAATTTTTTTTTACGACAGTAAATTTGTTGGTCGCCATTAGCTGTCAATAAAAATTGATATTAGTAATGGCAAAATTACCGTCGCTAATAGCTGTCGGTAAAAAAGTATTTTCTTATAATGGTGGCTACAGCCCACGGTAGTTCGAGCATGGCCATGTCCAACAACAATAGCCTGCATGGTGGAAGGATAGAAGAGGATGAGCAGGGGAAGCCCTGCTTATGAAATCCGACCACTACCCATCGATGGCAATGCCCATATAACCCAAAGGGGAAAAGAAATGAGAGGATTTAATATACATACCTCATCTCAAATGAAGTATTATTTGGTCTCCTTTCTCGATGAAAATGGCGGTGCCTCTCAAAAATATTCGACGGACGTCCAATAAATTCCCATGCATTTCGCCAGCAATTGATCAGAGATTGGGAGTAAGCTACCTAAGGGGAAGAAGGTGCTCCTTTTATAGATTAAATCTAATGCTCCGGCAAGCCCATGATCCTTCTCCTTATGGAAATTAAGAGAAGAGACCGACTCTCGTAGGGAGTCCTCTTCTACCTCACATGCCCAACATGTGAGATTTAGGTTTCTTTTTTTTTTTTCTTGCTTTAACATTCGTTCAAGAGAATAAAAATATCCGGATCCTTACATTAACCTAGCAAAAAGAATTCTGCATATAGTCACAGAGTTTTACAACAATAAGGAATGTACAAATATTATATCCCATCACAATAATTTAGCCAAAAATTATGTGATTGAATCTCATTTGATGATGGAATGAGGTTCACCAATCTCTTTGATCTCATTGTCATGAGCTGTATTCCCATTTTCTAAAATTGAAGATTCAGCTTTTTCAATTATAGAATAAGGCTGACCAATCTCTTTGATGTGACGGTCATGAGTTGTATTCCTATTTTGTAGAATTGAAGATATAGTTCTTTGAAGAATGATAATCAATCAGGAACCGATTAATAAAGCAGCACAAACTCAGAACAAACAAAGCTGCTCTCCATCACAATCTTCATGAACCTCTTTTCTCATGATACATGTGGCAGTACCAGTCTGCGTACCAGCACACCTACCACCTAGACGAGTCTTTTTACGATTCCGTTCCGTTAACATCTGGACTAACTTTTGCCTCTACTTCTCAGTCCTCTTACTCTTTCAAACTTCTTTGTCTCTATGATGGAACATCCTTATGCTTTCAGACTTCTCGGTCCTCTATGATTGAACATCCTTAGTCTTTCTGTTCACACCTTTTTTTTTGGTAAAGGTTCAGTTCACACCTATTTGGACACAACTGGTGATAATCTCTCTACTTTATGGTTGTCTTCATGCATTGACGAGGTCAGTTCACACCTATTTGGACACAATTGGTGATAATCTCTCAACTTTATGGTTCATGCATTGACGAGGTCAATTAAGAATTTTGAGTGGAAGGATATACAGCTGAAAGAAACTTCCTATCATACCACTGTTAAAGAACCATATACGTCAACATAATTGGCAGACGAGCTTGAACAATATCACTATTATAAACGCAACTAAAGATGTAAATATAAATTAGTTACTAAGAATGTAGATAGAATTGTAGATGTAAATGATATACTTAAATTTATAAATGGATATCTATACCCATTAAAAAGGACGGGAAAGAATGCTCAACCCTCTCCACAATTCAGCAACAATAGCAGCAAAATTGAACACTGCTGCACTACCAGGAGTAACAGGGAGACTCTTCTAAGTATACTCTGCATATATGGCACCTTAGTTGATTGTTGGTGTATGAAAACACTCCTATACTATAGATTCTCAGAAGGCTTATTTCTGAAGATATTCTTTTCAATATAACAAATAAGACAATTAGCTACGGAAAAAAAGTGTAGCTAGATCTTAAAAAAGCATCGTAAAAATAAATACCAACGTAAAAAGAGTCGACAAATAAGCATCGGCAATAGGGGGGTCGTTGATTCTATTTACCGATGCTTAATATTTCTATCGGCAAATATCAGGTTTTACCGACACTTATAGAAAGCGTCGTTAGTTCTTTACCTATGCAACAGGAAAGCATTGGCAAAAAGTATTTTAGCGATACAAATTAATGTCGGATATAATCAATTTACCTATGCTTAAAAAGCGTTAGCAAATATATATTTAGTGACGCAAAAAATGTGTCGAAAAAATTTCAGTTTACTTATGCTTATTAAGCGTTGCCAAAATTATTTTTTTGCGATGCTAATTTTACATCAAAAAAATCTATTAGAGATGCCACTTGAGCATTGATAAATATTAAATAGCATCGCCAAAGGATGTGTCGGAAGTCGGGGTGTGATGGGGCATTTGCCTTAATTACGTTGCCAAAGGCATTTGCCTGCACTTAATTTACGTTGCTAATATCCTTGTTTGGCGATGCAAAACAAGCATAGGCAAAATAGCGACACTAATTAGCATCGGTAACTATTTCATAGTATCGCTAATGATGGTACGTTCGGCATGCCCTTTAACGATGCCATAGAGTATTTGCTGATGATAATTTGCATCGCTAAAGTCCTTTACCTATGCTCATTTTCTATCACCATTTAGCGATGCAAATTAGCATCGGCAAATATTCTGTAGCATCGCTAAGGTGGCACACCAGGCATCCGGACATATCCTTTGGTGATGTTATAGAATATTTATCGATGCTAATTGGCATCACTAAATGGATTTACCTCCGCTTGTCTTGCATCACTAATTATCCTTTAACAAAAAAATTGATTGCCTTCATGATAATTTTTATAATTTTTCTGTAAACCTGTAGATAAACAAACATATATAATGTATACAATATATACGCTACCTTTTTCATTCACATATATGCCAGAATCAAATTCATTTCACTTTAACAATGACACAATATATATATATATATATATATATCAAGACATTTATGTTCATTTTTACAATCACACATATAGCAAACAAGTATATATGCAACCGTATAAATATCATATAAAAGATATACATCCATACAAATAAACTCCACTTGCCAAGCCATATCACAGATCTACAATAGATTAAAAATTAAGTTAGCAAATCAATTATTTACTAATAATAAATATATAGATTAAAATAATATAAATAATATCAATCATAGAAGGACACCCATCATCATCATCATCATCAGTGGAGTCATCATCATAGGCATTAGCAGAAACGTCGAGAGTTGGTGGGGCATGCGGCAATATAACTCATCGAGCTTCACTCCAAATGCTGTAAGCTGGGACGTAAGCTCAACATTAATCCGCTATAAGGCCACTATGTCCTCCTGGGATCTACAGTGCTCCTCCTCTGCTCGACGCATCTCCTCCTTATATCTCCTCTATGCCTCACACAACCGAGCATCCGCCTCACGTAGACGAGCATCATAAGAACATATGGTGCTCTAGAGGAGCTGGAGGCCACAATCGTATATCCCAATCCCGTATTATAACTAGGTCTCCTATCAAGCATCTCATCACAGATATCATCATCTGTGGGTGAGGGAGCCCTCAATAGTGGTTGGGATCGTATATCCATCATCCGCTCCTAATTAAAGAAAAAATAAATATAATCAAAAGTCTAAACTTCATCATGAAATTGAAATATAGAACTTAATTAATTAATACTTACATGCCTCTCCCTAATCCTAGGAAGCCACTCCTCTGTCGCCCGATGATGGGTCTCCTGGTAGACGTCAATTTGTTTGGACAGCTGTTCTATCTCGATGTCTCTCTAAAATTTATGAATGCAAGTATATAGGTACACACATATTCTAAAAATTATTAGAGATGTATATATGTGTACTTACCAACTCATATTGATGTTGCGCAAATGACTTCGGTCTGCCATAATGCATTACCATGAGCCTCGACCGGTTCTATGTATTCTTATAGCAAAAGCCTAATAAGCAAATGTATTCAAGATATTAGTGAACATATATACCACATCAATTCAATAATTTATATTTTATTATATATAATAGTTATACCCGATATGCAAGGTCCTCATACTTGTTACAGAGGAGATTGCAGTCGGGGCATAAAACATTCCTGTGAGGTGTCTCACGTGCTGTTGCAGCCCCATATGCACTGAAGATCTCTTTCTAATGGCTATGGAAGTCATATCTGAATCCCTTAAGTAATCTCCCATATGCTTAAGGATAGCCTCCCGCAGGCGCGGGGTATCAATCTCCTCGATATCAAAGTCATGCTGCATAAATAATATACAACATATAAGATTTAAAAAATAAAATTTAGTACTTATCAAATTAAATATAAATAAATAGAAAGATCTATATTTAAAAATATAATATAATTTATATTAGTTACTGATAAATGGTCGAGGAGGATTTGCTTCTACGACCTTGAAACTCTCTGTCAATCGAACATCGCCAGGAGAGCGTATGCTCAGACAACGATGCCAACCTCACATATATATGGGTCCCTAACATGGCACTGAAATGGCATGACATATCTCGATGGGATGACAACCCTCATCCTCTCCTTAAGATGTGCCCTCCACCACTCCTCCAGCCTCTTATTTCTGGTGGTTCCATGAGTCCGCCTAATGACAGTATCAGTTGCAGTAAAATAAAGCTTAAAATTAGTTATTTATATATGATAAAATTTAAATAATTAAAATTAAAATTAAAATTATAATATGTAAAATCAATCTGTCATAGCAGGAGATGATGTGCCTATCTCAGTAGATAGCTACTGAGATGAGGAGGTACCGACAATTTTTTGTATTTAATTTATTTAATTTTTATCATGTATAAATAATTGATTTTAAGCTATACGATTAGGAAGACTATCTATAGGAGGGATCCACATGAAGATGATGTGCCTGTTGGGAATAGTGTCCCAAAACCAATCATCAGCTTGTTGACGGTTGTGCTCTTTC
>KE506602.1:40550-51538 GCA_000441515.1 Elaeis oleifera | reverse complement strand
ATTAGAGTCAGTCCTGTGCATCGCATCCATGTAGGAGATTGGATCCTCATTATTCTCATCGAGTTCAACAGGATCCCCATCCCAGATCAAGAAACTATAGTATCTATCTGGTGGATGCAATACTCTATCGAATCTTCTTAATGGTATATTATTAATAAGTTCTGGATTTGACTCAGTCAAATTAAGTTTTGTGGCTTCACTAAATTGTATCGATCCTTCTACTCATCGAACGTCATCAAGCTCGATTTTAGAAGCACTAATTCCTTCACTAAGAAATTTTTTTTCTAAAAATTATACTTTATTGCTCACGAACACTTTTTGTTCGTTAGCAAGGTAGAAGTAATACCCTTTTGTTTCTTTAGGATATCCTATGAAGATACATTTTTCAAACCTAGGTTCTAGTTTGTCTATTTTTAAACGTCTGACATAAACCGGATACCCCCAAACCCTAAGATGTGAGAGTATTGCTTTATGCCCAGTCCATATCTTATATGATGTTTTATTCGCAGACTTACTTAGAACCCTATTAAGTATATAGCAAGCCGACTCGAGTATATATCTCCAAAATGAGATTGGTAGATTTGAAAACTCTATCATGGACCGAACCCTATCCAACAAGGTTTGATTCCTTCTTTCTGAGATACCATTATGCTGTGGCATACTAGAAAGAGTCCATTGCGAGAGAATCTTATTCTCTTCTAGATGCGTCAAAAATTCACTGAAAAGATATTCATCTCTCCGATCAGATCGAAGAGCTTTAATGTTCTTTCCAGTTTATTTCTCTATCTCACTATGGAATCATTTGAATATTTTAAATGATTCTGACTTGTTCTTCATCAAGTAGATGTACGCATACCTAGATAGGTCGTCTGTGAATGTAATAAAATATTGATGTCCTCCTTTCGCACTTGTGCTCATTAGTCCACATATATCAGTATGAACGAGACCTAGAATATCACTTGCTTATTCACCTTTTCTAATAAAAGATGGTTTGGTCATCTTTCTAAGTAGACATGATTCACAGGTTGGTAATGATTCACAATTATTATCCTTAAGGATTCCATCTCGAATTAATCTGTTCATTCTGTTCTTGTTAATATAACCTAGCCTACAGTGCCAAAAGTAGCCATCCGAGATATCATCTATCCTAGGGCATTTTTTTGATGTGTATATTACACTAGGCCGTGATACAATGTAAATTTTATGGTTCAATTATCCGTACATTATAGTAACACCATTCAAAATGATATCATAAAAAAAAAATTATTAAATTTATAATTTTTTTGGCCAAAAGGCCTACAGAAATTACATTCAATAAGAAACTAGGACAATAATGATAATCACTGAGAACAATGATATGAGAATTGAATACAAATTTGATGATTCCTAAAGTTAAAATTGGAACTGATCTTCTATCTTCAACGTTCAGGAATCTTTCACCGTCTTCAAATCTTCTACTGATCTGAAGTCCCTGCAACGAATTGCAAATGTTAATGGGATTACCAGTATCTAATACCTAGGTCATTATATCACAAATTGAGAAGTTGCAAGGAGTTATCATATATTATCTTGCTTAGCAACCGGTTGCTTCTTCTTCTTAGGCCTGTTCGGATCAAGATAAGTAATGTATTAGGGACAGTTCCTCTTCCAATGATTCTACTTCCTATAGTAGAAGCACTCCGTCTGATTCTGGTCGGACTTTAGACTTAGACTTCACGATCTAACCCTCAGCACTTGGCACCTTATTTTCTTTTTCTTCTTTCCTTTCTTAAAGGGATGATGCTCACCTGAAGAAGATGCTCCCACTACATTCATTATCTCCTTGTGGAGTTAGTGATCTTTCTCATAAGTCTGTAACCACCCCAACAGATCGTGATAGTTTACTACAGGCTTTGTTATTCGATAATGACTGAGAAATGATAAGTAAGACTTCGGCAGGGAATTCAGAGTCATATCTTTTCCAAGCTATTTGTGTAAGAAAAGCTGAGCCTACTGAGGCGCTCGATCTGTTCGATCATTGTATAATACATGATCGATTACCGATGCCTCCTCCTTCATCCTGACATTGAAATGATACAACTGATCTTGTACCACTCAACATCGTCAGGAGTGCCAAAAGAATCGTTCTACACTTTGAGCATTTCTTCTGGTTGAGCTTTCTCAAATTTGCAACTGAACTCATCGTTTATAGCCGCTTGCATAATACAACGTACTGTGATGTGATCACGAGCCACTTCAAGTAAGTATTTGAACCACATCACGAGCATGGGGAGCGGGCTCCTCAGGTGCTAGATCTGTCAGCACGTACAAGATTCGCTCGTGCTCCAAGACTATCTTCAATTTTTGATACCAGCTGTCGAAATTAGATCCTCTCAATTTATCACTGTCTAACAATGATTGGAGCGACAAGTTGGTGGCCACAACTATAAAAGAAAACCAAACTTAATTAGTATATAAATCGATTGAGCCTAAAGATATGGACTTTAGTCTAAAGATTCTTCCATTATTTTAAATGAATTGGTAACCTCTATCTCTAATTCGAGGAATTGCTCTATTTCTTAGTGGGTACAATCCACATAGTTGCACATGAGTCTGACTTTGACCGGCTCACTCATATACATCTACAAGTAGGTTCTTAACTAATTGTTTCAATAAATAATTTTAGTAATTGATTTTGCCCCAAAGTCCTAACAGTAGGCTTTGGCCTCCACTGAAAGGTCTGGTTAGGTCCAACCATTAATATGATCATACTCAGGAATCAAACTATAAATGATCAGTTCCGACTTTGGTCGATCATCCTGATCACCCATAAGAGAGACTTGACTGAGTCGTCATATTATGAATGATAATTCTAATAGCAGACGAGCACCAGGCCTTTGGGTCATCAAATGATCATCCAACTATTGGACCCATTATCACTCAACTTAATGGGAGGCTATGGTCTAGTTAGCTTCATAACTAATTCATTTTTAGGGACCTAATAATTTTAGAGAATTTAATTAATTGAGTTGATAGATGAGAAAAAACGATTAATTATTCTTAATCATCCCACTGACTTCACCAAGTCAGGTTAAAAGAGATTAGATTTAATCTGGTCCAACCAACAAGTCATAAATTCTCACATTGATTTCATCAAGTCATGAAGAGGACTCAAAATAAGTTGGACTAGGGGCATCTAAATTAGTCATACTGATTTTCTAGTTAGCATGGGTCAAGCCCAATCATTAAGTGATCTAATCTAAACATTGTGGATCAAATTGGCCAAATAAGTGAGATCGATAGTAGGGATATGCTATTAACTCGTCATAGACTCAATCTATGTGAGTAGCTCCCAATTAGTGACCACTGATCAAGACTACCAAACTTACCTTAGCACCAGCTGGTTAACCAGTTTAATTTAATCAACCTATAGACTTGGTTCGACCATGGAGTTATGATCAAAGTCCATCTTGGTTAATCAAAGACATAGACTTGACCAACTACAGCTATTGAAAATTGATCAAGAGAAGAAATTGACCCAATCAGAATTAACTCTTAATTAGATTTGATCAATTACAAACATAATCTATCATTAATAATTTCTAACCCTAGGTCTAATCCAGTTAAATGGACTTGACTCGAGCTAACCCATTAACCCATGAATTATGAAATTGATGCCTTATATCTTTTATTCTCAAATCTAGATCGTTTAATTCTCAATTAAGTTTTGGGCTGATATGAGTTGGGGTTTGATGTTTGAAAATAGTTTTAGTTTTATAAAATATTTTTACAAACAATCATCCAATGATCAAAATCTTAATTTTCAATCTAAGATATATTATTTTAGATCTAAATAAATTTAAAATTTCTTTCATTATTCATCATCATGGAAAGGATCGTGCAGCACTTCTACATGCCATAGGAGATCCCATCTAATGGATAAATAGGGCTGCGAAACCCTAATTTCTCCTATGATCGGATGGCTATAAGAATCTATCCAATTAGATTACTACACTACTCAGATTCTAAATTAATTATTTAGATCTAATCTAAATAATTAAAATTAGATTAATATCAGATTTATACAAAAAAATTATGTCATAAGAAATAAAAGCCCTGATACCATTATCGGGAAACAGACAGTTCAAGCATGTATATTTAAAAATTTTATAATGAAAGTAGTAGATTAAACTATTTAATCTCCTACACATACTTTAGATCAGATCTAAACTACCTTCTTAAGGTCTATGATATAAAAATATTACACAAAAAAATCTGATCTGAAAGAAACACAGCATCGATCGTATCGATGCTCTGAATCAGATCTAACACTTAGATCTGATTCGATGAGTTCAGAATCCATTACCTGATTATGGATCAATGATCACTACTACTGGTACATATGGTAAGAGATTTTTTCTGATGTCGAGTAGCCGTACAGTGTGTCCGACCTCTACAGGTGATCCACTCGAAACGTCAAACAGATCATCCTTTTCAGGAGTGCTAGCTCACGACGAAGGATCTGGATGGCTGATGAAGACCCTTTTTTCAGATCA
Source organism: Elaeis oleifera (assembly GCA_000441515.1). Lineage (NCBI taxonomy): Eukaryota > Viridiplantae > Streptophyta > Magnoliopsida > Arecales > Arecaceae > Elaeis > Elaeis oleifera. The sequence continues at coordinate 47,003 of KE506602.1, read as the reverse complement.
AACAGATACCTCCATATCAGAAGAAAGAGCTTTTCAAGGAGGAGATAACATGGAAGAGAAAGAATAAAATAATTTTATTTTTCTCCCTCACAAAATAGGAACTAGGAAACCCTAGAAACCCCACCCTGGATCTCACACCCCAAAGAGGATCTTCTTCCACTTTTTCTCATGCACGAATGCCCACCCCTCTCTCTCAGATTTCTCAAATACTCTCTGAGGTTCTCTTATGCAAAATCTGAAGTAGTTCGGCACACAAAAAATCACCCCTTTTAAGGTGGCATCCCATGTAGAGATTGGATAATTTGGTTGAGATTTAAACAAGGTATGATCTCATCATGAATTCAAATCAAATTTGAATTCTTTTTCAAAGCAGATTTAATCCACATCTAAAAAACTCAGAAAGGAGGGCAACACAACTCAAACTAGCACAAAAATATCATACAAAATTATTTATGCATGAAAGAGGGCTGGTCGATGGCTAGGTAGAGTCCCACAAAACTTGAACTCTTGATTTAAGTTTGATTTCAAACTAATTTGAACTCAAACTCAATCCAACAAAATTTTAATCTAAAGAGTATCATAAGAAGGCATCACATACCTTCTGGGTGCAAAAAATTCCACATGAAAGCCATTCTCACATGTGTTTTGGTTCCATTTGAATTCCAACTTGTATTCTTATCTAATTAGGTTTTTGACCCAACTAAATTAGGTAACACCAAATTAAATAACCTAATCTAATCAGATAACAAGTTATCTCAATTAAATCCTAATCATATTAGAAATTAATCGAGCTCGATTCAGGAATCGAACATCCTTAGCAATTACATCATCTTATAACCTAATCGGGTCAAACCAAATTGAATCCTATTCAATTAGATTTAATCCAAACTTCAATACTCAATCAAAATAATTAATTAGTAATCTAATTATTAATTATTTTTTAATTCATCAATAATTAATGAATTAATTTATTACAATTTTTGTACAAGATTAATCATCAATCAAATTGACGATTAAACCCTCGAACGATTCTCAATCATCGATCTACCACATGATCAGTCGAAACTTCTTTTGAGTGTGACCCCATAGGTTTGAACCTAAGCCATAGCATAAGAATAACTTTTTGAACTAATCGATGTAACCATCTAGTAATGGAACCCGACGTCTGGATTAGTTGAAAGATTGCAAAGCATCATTCATGAACTTATTGACATATAATTTCCATATAATTCATCCCTTTGACCCTAATGCTCAAGGTGACTTGGAGTTTAATTGTCAACCCCAGATATTTCAATCACATTGTATTTCAACTTTTCAAATCTATCACATAGATTATCCTGATCAAGATTTTACTAAATTGAAACACGCTGATACATTAACTTCTACTTATTCGGAGGGTCAATTCTATCTTGACTCACACACCGACTTCGTAAGTACTTAACTATGTCCAAAAATCTTTCGTCACTAAATTAAAATTCAAATAGTTTGACACTAAAGCATAGTGAGTTGCTTGCAAGTCACCATGATGATCTTAGATCGGAGGGATATTTATATCCATATCCTTCGCGAACTTCTCTTGACAGCAGAGTGCCCAGCAAATGATCACGTTCAATGAGATATACTCCTACATCTCACTTATATGCCATACAGTGTCTCCATACCATTTGGTTATGAGGACAATCAATGCATATGACACACAACGATCTTCACTTGATAAACGCTATCATCAATAGTGTATCATTTGGTCGTGAACTAAATTTAGGGATGAAATGATATATTCTCCTATATCTATTAGAATAGTTCTAAGAATTTCATCACAACAATTGGAGTTCATTAAGAAGATATACACTACTTTGTAATGAAAAAGCTAAATAATAATTTATAAATTTATAAATTCATATACATTTACATTGATTAGCACAATCATCAACAGGCTGATGATTGATTTGGAACATAATTCCCAACATGACTATCATTTGATCGAGAGTAATTTAGGAATTGATCATACATGTCTCTAATTCTCAGCAGTTGAAAATATGTATTATAACATCAATTCGGATGATTCAAGGACACATAACACTTTAATAAAATAGAAACTTATCCTTTATTGATTAAATCAATAGTTTAAGTACAAATTTGTGTCATAGAATAAAAATATGTCAGCCAGCAATTGATTTCTAGGACAAACATCTAACAATATCCCACTTGGATTAAAGTCAATTGACCATTAATCTAAGCCCCATCTTCTCAAGGTGAGCTTCTATTTTGGGTTGACTCAACTACTTTGTTAGTAGGTTTGTCATATTATCCATGGAGTCTCCTCTTCACACATTGATATATTGCTTCTCGAGGTAGTCGCATATGATATGGAACAATCGCTCAACATGCTTGGATTTTGATGAGACCGAGGCTCCTTAGCAAGTGCTATGGCTCCATTGTTGTCGCAATAATATAGTGGTATGGCATTCGATGTCATTACACCAAGTTTTGTGGCAAACTTTTGAACCAAATCTTCTTTTGCAACATTTGAAATGGCGACATACTCAGCCTCTATGATTGAATCTGTGATGATGCTCTACTTGAAACACTTCTAGCTGACTGCACCACCACTATAAATGAAAATATATCTTGATGTAGACTTTTTATCATCAGGATTGGATATGAAGTCTGAATCTGTATAAACCTCAATTCGCAATTCAGATGCTCCTACAAAAGTCAAGAGCAAATCCTTAGTCCTTCGTAAATACTTAAGAATATTCTTCACAGCTATCCAATACTCCTCATTTAGATTTGATTGAAATTTGCTTGTGAAACTCACAGTAAGGGCAATATTAGGTTGAGTATATAGCACGATGTACTTGAGGCTCCCTATTGTCGAAGCATAAAGGATCCTATTCATAAACTCGATCTCCTCAGAAGTGGTTAGACACATCATCTTGGAGAGTTGAATACCATTCCTAAGGGGTAGCAAACCTCTTTTGGAGTTTTTTATGTTGAAGCACTTCAACACTTTCTCTATGTACAGCTTTTGTGATAGGCTAAGCATCCTTCTAAATTTATTTCTATAGATCTTTATCCCAAGGATATAGGATGCTTCTCTTAAGTCTTTTATGAAGAATTTCTTAAACAACCAACTTTTGACCAAAGTCAGTATGAAAATATCATTCTCAATAAAGAGAATATCATCTATGTACAATATGAGGAAGACAAGCGCACTCCCACTGACTCTTTATAAACACAAGATTTCTCTTCCTTTTTATGAACCAACAATTTGATTGCATCATTGAAATGAAGATTCCAACTCTGAGAAGCCTATTTTTGTCCGTAGATGAACCTTTGCAACTTGCAGACTCGGTGATCACTATCACCAGACGTGAAATTTAGAGGCTGCTCCATATAGATATCTTTCTCAAGATATCCATTCAAAAAGTAATTATCATATCCATCTACAAATTTCATAATCATAGTAAGCTACAACAGCAAGCAATGTGTGGATGGATTCAGCATGACTATAGATGAAAAGTATCATGATAGTCAATGCCTTTATGTTGACCATAACTCTTCACCATCAGTCTTACCTTATAGGTCTCTACCTTACCATCGGTATCTATTTCTTTTATAGATCCATTTACACCCAATGAGAATAATTTTCTCTGATGGATCTACTAAGGTCCATACCGGATTCGAGTGCATTGAGTCAATTTCTAATTTTATTATATATAACTATTTCTCGAAATCAATGTCAGACATCACCTCATCAAAGATACTAGGATCATCACTATGACCCCTATCTCCCATAAGGAATGCTTCTTTTACATCCTCTTTCAGCATACCCATGTATCTTTCAGGAGGATGGGAGATTCTACTTGATCTACAAGGTGGAGGTGGAATATTAACTACTGGCTCGTCATGGATGGGTTCTTAAGGATCTATAGCTCGTTGCTCTTCAGAGATATTCTCGTCGAACTCAATTAACCTCCCACTACCACCATTCTGGATAAATTATTTTCTAAGAATATGGTATTACGACTCACAATCACATTATGATCATGTAGAAAGTAAAATAGTACCCATGATTTTTAGAATACTCTATAAATCGAGCTACAACAAATCTATCCTCTAACTTGTCAGCTTTCTATCTCTTGACATAGGCTGGACATCTTCCAGTCTTTAGGTAACTTAGAATTGGCTTTTTACCATGCCATATCTCATATGGTGTGGTAGGAACAGATTAGAAGGAACCCTATTTAGAATATGCATTACAGTAAGTAAGACATATCCATAAAAATAAGGGTAAATCAGTGAAGCTCATCAAAGATCAGATCATATCTAATAGGATCTTATTTCCTCTTTCGGATATCCCATTAAGCTGAGACATGTTGAGAGGACTCCATTGAGAGATTATGCAGTTTACCTTAAGATATATCCCAAAAATTTAGCACTTAGATATTCCCCTCCTCGATCTGATCGAAGGATCTTGATGGGTTTACCTGTTTGTTTCTTTATCTCATACCTAAATTTCTAAACTTTTTAAAGGCTTCAGACTTGTGTTTCATAAGAAACACATATCCATACCATGACAAATCATCAATAAAGATAATAAAGTAGCTATAATCACCCTGGACTGCATATCAAATGGGCCACACATGTTGGTGTATACCAGGGCTAGTAGCTCAGTGGCCCTTTCCCTTGTCTTCAAAAGGATAACTTATCCATTTTTCTTCGAAGGTATGATTCACAGGTCGGAATTGACTCAGATTTAATCAAGTTCAGGATCCCATCCTTTTCAATCTGTTATCCTATCCTCTCCAATATGGCCAAACCTATGGTGCCACAAGTACTTATGATTAAACATATTTTTAGATCTCTTTTAGCCTACAGCACTCACTACTTGCTCGTTTAGGTTCACATTAGCATCAACATGCAAGTGATAAAGACTGTCAATCAAAAGATCAGATGCAATCAATTTATTTGTAAATAATAAACAATAGTCTTTATTAAATTAAAAATAAATCCATCTTGTGTAAGTACAGAGATCCAAATCAAATTTTGATTAGTTACAAGAACAAAATAATAGTCTTTCAAATCTAATCTAAAGTCTGATGGTAATCGAAGAGGATAGATTCCAATAGCTTCTGTAGTAACTTTTACTTCATTTCCTATTGGATGTATGCTATGGAAGCCAATCTTGGCTGATGCATATCATACTACTAGAACATAATTTTATACTTAATAGGCATTTATATTACCATTCATATTTTATGTGTGTTGGGAATTGTGTCTTAAACCAATCTGTGATGATTGAGTTCATCCTTGTATATAAATTATTGATCAATTGAATAATAGTTATTCTGACATTTTTTATCACAAAGTGACATCTTTCTTGAACTCTTGTACTGTGATGAAGTCCCTAGAACTATGCTAGTGTATGATAAAGAAAGATTTATCGTATAGTTCTTAAACATATTCGCAACCAAATGATACGTTATTATGGGATAATGACGTTTATAAGTGGAGGTCGTTGTGTGCCATATGGGTTGGTTGTCCTCTTAACAAAAGAGTGTGATGACACTGGTATGGCATACAGGTGAGATGTAGAGGTACATCATCATTAAACAAGTGACTCACCTACTGAGCATTCTACTGTCAAGAGCTGCTCACGAAATACATAGGTATAAGTGTCCTTCAGACCTGAGATCACTATAGTGACTTGCAAGCAACTCACTATGCTTTAGTGTCGGACTACCTGAATTTCTAATGCAGTGACGGAAGGCTACTGGGCACAGTCAAGTACTTGCGAAGTCTGTGTGTGGATCAAGATGGGATTGATCCCTTCGGATTATTGGAGTTGATGTATTGCTGTATTTCAATTTAGTAAAGCCTTAGCTAGGATAATCCATGAGATAGATTTGAAAGGTTGAAATACAATACGGATGAAGCAATCTCGGTTGACAGTTAACCTGAGACCATCCTAGAGCATCTAGGGTCAAAAAGATGAATTACATGATAACCATGTGTATGGGTTTTAAAATATTTTTTACGATAATTTGATCTATCTGGATGTTGAAAATCATTGCTAGATGGTATCTCGATTAGTATAGAAATTGGTTCCTATGCTACCGACTTAGTATTTGAACCTATGGAGTCACGCACACAAGTCAGACAAAGTAGAAAGGAATTGACCTATGTTTATATATCCAATTTGAAAGTACTTGGCTTGATTGAACATATAAGTTAACTTAATTGAGAATTATATTATGAGTCAAATAGGATTGAAGAGTTGATTATGTCTAGCTTGCACTACACATGAGGTTCAGGTTCGATCCCGAGGATGAATAGTTTCTGATCTATGATCCATAGAATATATAAAAGATTAGATTTAAGTACTAATTAATTTAATTAGATCTAAATTAATTAGACTTAAATGGGCTCAAAATCTGATGAGCCCAGGCC
>KE506601.1:88932-107983 GCA_000441515.1 Elaeis oleifera | reverse complement strand
GGTACATGAAGAATACAAGAAAAGAAGTTTATTCCGTTAATTCTTGGGAAATAGTACTCATGTTCATAATTCTGGAGCTGGAGTTGCTGTAGGGAAGCTCCCATGATCAGCAATCCATCCCCGGTTTCTCGGACCTCAAATTGGTCCAACAGGTAAATATGGAAGTCTAAGAGTCTCCATTTTGAATTGGGTTAAGGTTGGATCTGTTGCTTGTGCCAAGGTGGTTGTGGATCTTCAATTATTAAGCAGACTATTAGGGTGGATTCCCACAGATTCCAAGGAGACTTCTTGTGAGAATCAATGCCCTATTCATTCAAGGACGGTGGACGAGTTCAATGATAAAGAAGTCCAGCTGTTAGGGATATCACTTCTAAGTCTCATAAGATAAGGAGTTTACTTATGAAACCACCAGCAGAGAAAAGCTGATGTGATATCTTATAAGCATGGCCAGGTGTGAGCTGGCTGGAGCTGTTGTCTTGGATAAATCACGTTTTAATTCTACCATCTCAGAGGGTGTTCATCATCTGAATATGTGCCAGTTCTCTTCCAATGTCATCATCTGGCTTTTCCATCAGAAAGAGTGCTAAATTGATGGGTGGAGCTTCTGCAATCATCAATATGCTAGACAGAGCTATGAAGAGGAAAGCTGAAGATGTATTAGAGATTATGGAGGCGCCTCAGGTCTTGAGAGACTATGTTTTTTTCTTAATTACTACGTTTGACAAGTTATCAAGACATCAGTGGATTGATTTTGTACGTAAATGCAAGATGTCAATTAGAAATGAGGGTGCTGGGCTTCTGTCGGAAGAGTTAAGATATAAAGAAGTGGAAAGGTGAGGTGGGAAGGTGTCTCCTCTTAAAGCTATTTGGTTATTGCTGCTCTGGATTGGTTTTTTGATTATACCGTGAAGCTTTTCTGCTGGAATACTGAAGGTTGGGTACCCCATGTAAAAGAAGAATAATGAAGTGCTCTATTGAACTTAGTTATTGCCTATTTGCTTATTTTCAAGAACTAAACTATCTTCCTGTTCGACTCCTTTCTTGAAATCTTTTGGTGGTTCTTATATCAATTCTTGGTCCTGGTTAGATGCCGCAGGGCCTTCACAAGGATTATTGATTGAGTGAACTGATTAATGAGATGAATGCTTGGGTCAGGTGAAAGTGAAATACTCAATTTAAGTGAAGACGAGTTTTCGGAAAAGAAAGAAGAGGTTGTTTCAAAGTCAGGACTTCATTGGTAACTATGTAATGTCCATGGGCTGTTCGAGAACAGGCTTTAAAAAATGAGGTTTGTCAGATCAGAAGTTCTTTTTATGGGCTCTAAGTGCTGCATGGAAACTTTAACATGACAAGATTTGGGAATGATAGGTCTGAGAACCAAGGAAGCTCTGCAGATATGCAGCTGTTGAACTTTTTCATTAGAGATATGCAACTTATTGACCTACCTTTATATGGGGGAAGTTCACTTGGAGTAATAAGGGGAGGAGCCTAATTTTGCTAAACTTCAGATGGTTCTAATTGCAGTTGATTTGGTGCAGATTTTCCTAACTCAACATTGTTAGCTTTGCCTGATCTAGAATCAGATCATGTGCTAATCTGTTTGAGTTTTGGAGAGGATTTTTAGGTTTGAAAAGTTTGGTTTCTTATCAAGACTTCTTGTCTTTAATTGAAAGATGGTGCTCTCATTGTGAATCTCTTCATCATCTTGTGCTGAATATAGCTCCTAGATTGAGATTTGTAAACAAAAGTTGAAGTTTGGAAGCATGATGTTGTTTGCAGCATAAGAAAGAGGATGAGCTATTAAATACCATGCATAAACTGGACTCTATTGAAGAAGATAGATTTCTATCTATTGTGGAGGCTCTGGAAAGAGTTAATGTGAAGAAAGTGCTATTCAATTTGTGCTTGGAAGAAGATATCTTGTGGAAACAATAGAGCCAGAGTTAACAAGTTACTCTTGGGTGACACGAATGTTGAATATTTTCACAAGGTAGCCAATGGAAGGTGTAGGAAGAACTGGATTCAGCAGATTGAAGTGGACAATGGAGTTATTACAGATGAGAAGGAGATTGTTGTCTTGGATTAGAAGCTTATTACGTGATGAGAAGACAGCTATTTTAATCAATGGAGAGCATGGTAGATGGACGAAAATTAGAAGAGTACCTCAATGGATCCTTATCATGGCAGTTAATGTTCTGCCTGGACTGTTGAAGTTTGCTGCCTTCTCTGGAATCATTGAAGATCTGATTACATCTGAAAACTAAAGGTTAATTCCCTCCATTTTGCTGATGTCAGGGCTAGGGGAACATTGGTAATCTAAAATGCATCTTGTATATTTTTGAGTTTTTTTGTACATGGAAGTAAATTGTAATAAATCTTCTTTAACATATTAGTTCAAAATGCTCTGAGTGGAAGGATGGCAGCTGCCGTTCTGAATTATAAGATCTGTTCTTTTCTGTAACCTTATTTGGGTCTACCTCTTAGACTAGTTAAACTATTGAGAAGTGATAGGTCTGCTGTTATTTATCTTCTAAGATACTTTCTGTAGGAGTGAGATTCTCTTTTGAACTTTGTGCTGGCTAATCTACCTGCTAATTACTTGTTATCAGTATTTGGGATGCCGGATTAGATCATTAAAAAAACTTAGGGTATGTTTGGTTGGGGAGTCAGACTCTAGAATGAAAATGAAAATGAGTGACTTTCATTATAGCTTTTTGGTTGGGAGAAGTCCTATTATTATTCTGATGTCAGGAGGAAATGGAAATGCTCCAATCCCCTCTAAATCCAATCCCTATTCTCTCTTAGTATGCAGATTTCATTCCAATTCTGATTCTGATTCTGATCACAAACCAATACATCGGGAGTTATGGCCATTTTGATTTTTATTCCAATCTATTTCGATTTCTTTGCGAACCATATGCGTCCTTAATTTATAATATTATTCTTATGAAAGGACAAAACATTATTAGTAGTGAACATTGTTTAGTTAATTGGAAGGTCTGTATGCCAAAGGCATAGGAGGGTTGTGGTGTTAAGAAGTCGAGCAATTTCAATATATCCTGTTAGCTCAGTTGTGGTGGAATCTTCTCCGTGGAGAATCGGATATTTGGCATGATTTGGTTATGCAGTTGTATTATAATGATGGAAGATTAATTATGGTTTTCAAATCTTGGGAATGGTGTAATTTCTGTAAAGGTGCATTGTGAACAAAGGATAGCTTAATATGTGGTATTGTTTTTTGATGGTTAATGGAAATGGATCAGGTTTGGTTGGATATATGGTTGCGTCAGTTTCCTTTCCTGATCATTTTCCAAATTTGTTCCTTTTGGCTGAGAATTCGGTGACTTCTTGCTGCGTTTCAGCCTGTGGAAGCCTTAATTGGTTGTTCTTTCTAGAATGGCCATCGCAGGTTTACTTTCTTGGAATATAATTAACTGATGGAGATCCTTCATTTGATTTCTCAAATTTATCATTTCACTTCTTCTATGTCAAAGAAGATTACAAATCCAAACCTATTATTTCACACATGAGATTTCCATTAATTCATGACTTGCAACCTTAGACTCCAAATATCTAGAAGATCACAAATCTGACTTTGATAGCATTTATAAGACCCAAGACATCACAGTCAGCTGGATCCTTGGCCCTACTTAAAGTACCCAAGCCCTTGATGCACACCCAATGTGAGACCAAATATATGTCCAAATAGGTCCTAAAATGCTCTCCATCTTCAAACTATTATATCCTTAATACAAAAAAGAATCCAATCACAAACACTACAATAAGCTCGTGATCAATCTCAAAAGAGCCCATTCTGTTATCTTCCCCTAACTATAATATTTGCAGACTAGGTTGGCTCTGGTACTACGAGTCGATTGTGGTGTTTATAATCAGATTTTTTTCTACAAAGATGCAAGGGATTGGAAGGGGAGAGTTTGTACAGGGACTTACATAGGTGCATATTTAGTCCTGCATCAAGTAGACTTTGGGAAGGATTTAGTTACTTAAACCAAGGTTAAAGGCCCCATTAATAACTTCATAATAGCTTTGTGGATGAGGTTAGGGAGTATTGTAATAATTGATGTCATAGATGAAGATTTTGTTGGGTGTTTAAACAACAAAAGATTCATATCAAATTATACTTTCCTTATGGCTGGAGGTGTACTCATGAAGAAGTGCTACGTTGAGAGACGTGCTTCTTTTAATTGCTTCATGATGAGTATGTAGCACTTGAGTGGAGGCTTTCAAATTTCAAGCCAAACAGATGATGGAAAGAGAGCACCTATTCAATAGACATGAAAAAGTTCAATTTGGATCACGAGATCAACATGTGGAGCACCTAGGGTTGGATTCAGAAAGAAGGTATCATATCTTGGAGATCCCACGGCTTGAATTGAGAAATTGAAGGTAATTAAGAAAATTTTCAATTCCACATTATTAGTTTTTAACTAATATAGGTTTGATTTGTAATAACTCCAAATGATAATGTGCAGATCAATCCAAAGCATGCGTGCTGTTGAGATACATGTTGGAGGACTGCACCTATTGCAACTTCAGACAATGATGAGTCATTTGATGATGCCAAGGCCATACACATGGCCAAGGTCGACATTTGGAATCATAATACATTATCCGTAGCTGTAGATATCAAGCCTCGAAGTCCGCAGACATCCAACCATCACATCCACCATTTCATAGCTCAACCGTTGGCATGCCTATTCATAGCCCCACCATGGTTGCCTATGGCTCTTTCTGGAAGAGGTCATAAGAGATGTCCCTTGATTTCCGTTGGCATGCCTATTCATAGCCCCACCATGGTTGCCTATGGCTCTTTCTGGAAGAGGTCATAAGAGATGTCCCTTGATTTCCTTATTGATCCTTAGCCTTGTTGGACGGGATGAACTATATGTGTTGGTGTCTCGATCATTGTGCTACAAGGAGGCATAGTCATTGTATTAAGAACTATTATAAAAGGATTAATCATGCAAAAATTCTTAAATTATTTGAAGATTTTTAATTTCATCCTGAACTTCAATTTAGTACAATCAGATCATCAAAATTTTCAATAAATTTAATCTGAACCTTAGCAATGAATTTCATTTGATTGGCATTACGCAAGCATCACATGGGGTCACATAATAGTTGTATGTGGCAAAAGAGGTTGACGTGGATGAGGTGTTTTCTCCCATTTTCCCCTTCTTCATCTAAGATGCTTCATCTAAGATGTGGAATCTGATTATCCCTCCTATTCTTGATGACTCAATACCGCCAACACTTATGAGATTAGTAGTTTGTCAGTCGACGAGAAGGTAGTGATCAATCTTCCATTTCCATGACGATGGTAATTTCTTTATCTTATATTAAGGTTTCACTTATTAGGGTTTAACTTAGATTCTTTCATAATCCATAATTCCTTCAACCCAAAAAAAAGCAACAAAGATTAGGCTTAATATCAAATATTATTGATAATTTTGACTAGAAAGTTATCCAAAATTATGTTTTTATTGTATCTGTATATGGTCCCAAAGCTTTGTTGAAACTTTCTTATTTACATAAAATGTAGTCCCAAGATATTGTCTCTATATGGTCCCAAAATTTTATTAAAGCTTTATTATATAGTATAATGGGTCCCAAGCCGTCCTCACGTGATCCCAAAGCTTTATTAAAGCTTTGAGATTTGACAAAATGCAGTCCCAAATTGTCATCCCTATAGGTTGCAAATCTTTATTAAAGCTTTATTATTAATAGTTACCATTATCATCTCTGCATTACTTTCTTTCCAATCCATATACTTTTCCAACAAAAAGAAGGAACCAATTTCATTTTCAGCCATATATCATGCTGCAGTAAGATTAGGTACTTTACTACATCAACATAGTATGCCTTACTAAAGCAAAAAGGATATCTTGTTGCCATATATCTTGCTTTATAGATAAATTTTACTATTAATAAACTCTCTATTATCAGCTAATTCATTTTGAAAAAGTCTTTATGATTACATTGATTTCGATTGTAATTTTTTCTTAATATTACTTATGTTTCAATGTAATTTTTTAATATACCATGCAAAATGGATTGTATAACCATTGTTGTACATCATATGGTGGCAAGTTTGTTAATAAGACCACACGCATTGAACATGTTGGAGGAAATGTGGCTTATTATGATATCTATGACATAGCTTATATTATCATAAGTTACAAGATATAATAAAGAAGCTATACATAGATAAAATTATAAGATTCTTTTGTAGGATTTATATTTCAAATGAGAATTAGAGGATGAGGCTTGTGTATGAAGATAGCTAGCTTCAAAGAATGATAAAGCTTACATTAGATATAAGAGAATATCTTCATATTTATATTGAGCACGAAGAACCAACCAATAAACCAGTCAGAGAGACCTACCATTAGAAGTCTTACTAAAAGATTATTGAGAAACAAAGCCTAAAACTAGTGCAAAGCAAAGAAATTGGTCAGTTGGTTGCAAGAGGCAAAGCCAACAAAGTATAGCAGCAACCAGTGATAACAAAAGAAGAGAAAGTGCTTGACAGTTGTAGGGATAAAAAGATTGCTAAAGAATCTTAGGAGGATAAAGCATATCCCTCATTTATTGATTGCAAAAAAGAAGAGAGTGATGATAGCTATTATACAGATACTGACTATTAACCAATGATAAGGAGTTGACAGAGACAGTAAAGAAAGCAAAGAATAGAAATAAGAAAGGATGATGAAGTACAGAGAGAGCAACCACCATTTGTGGGTGAAATTAGAGGATCAAGCATTGCTGCTCCATTGGATGAACTTGAAAAGCAAACTAGGTACAACAGTGATTATTATGATTCATCTAAATTTGATACACCTGAATCAAGTCTTGAGCATGAGGTTGGTGAGCTTATGATGAGAAAGAGATGGATTTATTCAAACCTAAATTGACATATAGGATGTCAAATTTTGCAAAAATATGACATTCAATACCATAAAATATTTTAAAGATATTGTGATCAAGTATAATATTGCACAAAAGTATAATGTGAGGTTTGTCAATAACGAGGCTAATAGAGTAGAGATAAAATATACATTCAATGGCTGTCCATTTCGATTATGATGTTTATATGAGAAAAATATTGATAAATTTTAAATTAAAACTTATTTTAATAATCATAGATGCGTTAGAAGCTATAACAACAATCAAATGCCAGTTGGGTGGATTCCAAGGGAATTTAAAGAAAAGCTTAGAGTATCTCCTGATTACAAGTCTAAGGAGATAAAGCATAACATTGGGATAAATATGACTAGACACTGGAGGATAAGGCAAATAGTTTTGGAGACTATTACAAGATTTCATAATAAACATTATGACAGACTACCTAATTACTGTGAAGAGATCAGAAGAAGCAATATTAGCATAATAATAACCCTGATGGTTGAGAGGTCTACTGAAAGTTTACAATTCTATAAGTGTATGCTGGTTTTGAAACTCTTAGAAAAGAATTTTTGTCAATTAGAAGGCCCATATTTGGGCTTAATGGTTGTTTTTTAAATGAGTTTATAAGGGTGAGCTTTTAGCTATTCTCGATGGAGATGCTAATAACCTAATGTTTTAATTCATTGGGCTATAGTAAAGATAAAATGCAAGAATTCTTGGAGTTGGTTCATTAATCTCTTGGCTGAAAATCTAAGGCTCAGAGATGATATAGTTTGGACTATTATCAGTCACCAACAAAAGGTTTAGTCATTATTTGTTATATGAATGTTGTACTTACCTTTTGATCATTATACTCAATTTTTGTTGCATGTTATATTTAGGGATTGATTCAATCAATCGGTGATTTGCTACTATATGCTAAGCACAAGCATTGTGCAAGGTACGTATATGAAAATTGGAGAAAGAAGCACAAGGGTAGAGTTCTAAAGTCCACTTTCTTTAAAGTTGGTAAGTACACAATACATAGAGACTTTTTGGATATATTGGACGAGCTGAAAGGGCTATCTGAAGCAACATGAAAAAATTTCATAAATGCAAATTCAAAGAAATTGGTCAATTTTTTTAAATTTATTTTCAAATTGCGATGTCATTGACAACAATATGTCTAAGATCTTTAATGGTTACATACTTTAAGCAAAAGAAAAGCCACTGATTGAGATACTTGAAGATATACGGAGGGAATTAATATTCTAGATGGCAAAGAAAGGAAGATATTGAGAAGTATAAAAAAATTATCCTCGAATTCAAAAGAAGATTAAGAGAAATAAATCAAAGATCAGATTGTGTAAAGCAATTTATAATAGTGATAGAAAATATGAAGTCACATGTAAGAGGCAGCCTTATGAAGTGAGCTTGATTTATAGGAACTGTGCATGTAATGAATGAAACTTAATAAGCACAGCATGCAATCATGTCATATCTGCTATATATCATAGGTATAATAATATGGAGGATTATGTGGTAAGGTGTTATACCAAGGATGCTTGAAGAAGTTATTAGGAGTTTGTCCTTCAACTTGTCAATGAAAAAAGTTGTGACCTAAGATTGGTGTAAAGGCAGTGCTATCTTCACCACTAAAAATAATGCTAGATAGGCCTAAAAATAATAGAAGGAAGGATCCACATGAATAGTCCAAGTATCCTCATAAAGTTTCGATACATAGAAAACAAATGGCATGTCAGGTATACTTCCAAAGAGACCATAATAAGCGAGGATAATCCAATTGAAGT
The DNA here is from genome assembly GCA_000441515.1 of Elaeis oleifera. NCBI lineage: Eukaryota > Viridiplantae > Streptophyta > Magnoliopsida > Arecales > Arecaceae > Elaeis > Elaeis oleifera. The sequence goes on along the minus strand of KE506601.1, from coordinate 99,266 downwards.
GATTCATTAACAATTGATCCAACACCACTGAAAGAGGCCTAGAGACATGCCAAGTAAATATCAGATTATCACAACAAAAAAATTTGCCTCTCTATCATGCCTTATTACTTACTTTATTGTGTAGTGATATCTATTTTTTTATATCAGATTATGTCTAGTGGAGCCACTATAAGAAGGAGAGCAAAATTACCAATAACAACAAAGGAGAGGGCAATTGGCTACTGCTGAAATTCCTAGTAGCAGCATGTTGAAGGCTCCACTAAAACGAGCAAGAAGCCAAGGCAGGATATGCTGTAAGAGTTATTGGTTATATGTCTCATCAAATATTAAAGAGACATTTTTTATGGAAAGATTTCTATCATAAGTTATGTAATGTCATATAGTTGATTTAAAGGTGGATTGCATCTATAGGGACCAAGTAAATTAGGCACATCAGTGAAAGAAGTACAACTCAAGTTGTCATGGATTTACTAAGTAAGCATGTAGATGTCAAAAGAAGAAACCACAATGAAGAATCTACTCAGTCATTGTCTGATCAGCTAGAAACTCAAAGTAGCAATTTTTTTTTGAGAAAATGGAGGAAGTAAGATACTTTCACCAGTGAGAAATATATTTATAATGTTATAATAGGGTATTACAGGGGTATTCATATTACTTTGGCACGGACACCTTAGTTCATGAGAGAATAATGGGTCCAAAACCAGAGCAACACAGTCACCAAAAATCCGAAGGCCGATATGAATACAGTCTTTTACAGAAAGTTTGCAGAACAGGGTATTGCCTGCAAGGATTCTTACAGGCCTTTTACAGAGCCTGTTAATTTTCTATACACAATCATCTACTGTTTATCCATCCATATTCACTGCCTGAGCGAGCCCTGGTAAGCTAAGAGACCAATAATCTTCTAGCTGAGGCATCCTTTAAAGTACAACCTGGGAGAGCTGAGAGAGCAAGAGTATGACGTTTGGGTGAGGGACCACCGATAGCCAATCTATATAAGTAGTGATTGCTTTCTTAGCCATTGCAGGGGGCATGGTGGCATGAAAATGAGAGACTCTAAAGTTCGTTCTTTCCAGAGGCACCATGCCGAGATTATGAGCAAGCATTCTAAAGTAGAGAATCATGTTTGACTTAGGGAGAATGCCTCCATGAATCCTAGACATCTGAAAAGGATAATGGCAGGTCAGGAGTGTTAAGCGATGAAAAGACAATATGCCAGTATGTTCTGAAGAATGAACACTACATCATAATATGATTTAGGGATTTGCCATATTGTTACATAGAGGGCAGTTCTCCACATTGTTAACTCCTCTTTTAGTTAGATTCTCCCTAGTCAAGGTTTTGTCGTGATAACTAAGCTAGAAGAATAGTTTTGCCTTCTCTGGAATTGAGAGACTCCAGAAGCATTTTTCTAGGCGTGAGATCACACCGCCATGCATGAGAAAATTATAGTAAGAACGTACTCTATAGATACCATTAGAACTCCACTTCCAATGCCAAGTGTCCGATTCTGAGGTAAGGGATATATTCTATAGAAGGGTCGAGAAACGTTGAAGCTCTCTAGAAGTGTTGGAGCTCATTGGGTGTCTGAATGAAGCTTCGAGATTTGGTTGCTGTATGAATTCATAAACAGAATAGTTTTGCTTCTTGATAAAGAAGAAAGGTTGGAAAGTAAATACTTAGCTCATAGTCGCCGATCCAGTGGTCACACCAGAAGAGAATAGTGCGGCCATTACCCATTGATGGAATGAACCATTATTGTATGAGGCCGAAAGCTTAAGTGAGTTTCTCCAGAAGGAAGATGCAAGATTTAGCAGACGACGAGATGATCGTAGGAGGGATCTTCTAGAGTAGTAAGCTTGTTTAATTAGTAGGCACCAAGGCTTTTGAGGGTATCTAGTAAATCTCCACCACCATTTCAAGAGGAGAGCCTAATTAAGAGTGGTGAGATTCTTAACACCTAGACCACTATACCATCTTGGTCGACAGACTTGCTTCCAGTTAAGTAAATGCTTAATACTGCTATTTGAATGCTGGTTGTCCCATATGAATTTCCTGCATATCTAATTGATTTTCTGGATGACCACTGCGGGAAGTTTCATCGCCGACATCCAGAACACTAGAATTGCATTTAGAACAAAATTAACCAATGTAATACAGCCCGTCAGTGATAAAGTTTTTGTTTCCACTCACTCAACTTCTTTGAGATTTTTTCAATGAGAAAAGATCAATCGCCTTTGTTAAGCTTTGAGTGATGCAGAGGAATGCCCAGATAATGAGAGGGGAGAGAGGAAACCTTGCACCAAGCATGGAGGCCAGCACACTAGTAGATTCATCACTGAAATTAATGCCAATAAACTGGGTTTATGAAAATTGATGCTTAAACCCGAGATCTTTCAAAATTGTATAGGATTAGCTTGAGACAGTTAATGTCAGATTTGTCCGCACTAGAAAGATCAGGATATCATCAGCAAACTGAAGGTATTGAGAGTATCCCTCCGAGCCACTTGGGCCAAAATTATTAAACAGCTTTTCTGTTTTAGCATCCTTGAAAATATTTGCAAGGACATCTGTGACTAGAATGAAGAGCATGGGAGAAAGGGGGTTTCCTTGTTTGAGCCCTCTTTGGTTTTGGAACCATTTGCCTATTGAGTTATTGATAACCAAGGCTAAATTGGAAGTTACGAGAAGAGTTTTCATCCAACCTATCCACTTGATATCGAAGCCCCTATGTAGAAGAAGATCAAATAAGAAATCCCATGATACGCTGTCGAATGCTTTCTTAAAGTCAATTTTGCAAAAGATTGCTAGGAGTTTAGAGTGTTTGATGAATGAGATCTGTTTAGCCACTGAGATGTCACTCTCAAAAATTAAGCACCCTTTAATGAATGCAGATTGGTAGTCAGACACCAATTCAATCAATTTATTTTGGAGTCTGCTCGACAATAATTTTAAAATGATCTTGATCATCCCATTTTCAATACTTATCGGCCTATAATCTCTTACTGATGAATTTTCAAACTTCTTGGGGATCAGGGAGATGTATGTATAATTGAGCCTCGAGAGATCACACTTCCCATTGTAAAATACTGAGAACAACTTGCAAATATCTTTACTAATGCAGTCCCAATATTTCTGGTAAAAGGAGATCTGAAATCCATCTGGATCAGGAGATTTATTTTTGCTAAGCTAAACATTGCCGTCTTAATCTCTTCAGCGAAAAAAGGAGTGACTAAAGATGTCAAATCTGGGGGAGGCCGAAATAGAGCTTTTTCAAGTCAATATCAGAATGCTTGACTCCTGATGTTCCAAGGAGAGACTGGTAGTAAGAAAGGAATGCCTGTTCAATGTCTGACTGAGACCTGAGAACTTTGTTGTTATGATAAATCTCTAGGATCTGATTCTTTCTTATTCTGTTTGAGGCTGAGATGTGGAAAAATTTGGTATTTCTATCTCCCTCGTGTAGCCACATAGATCGAGATCTTTGCTTCCACATGATCTCTTTTTGCTTTAGTAAGGAATCGAGCTTGAGCTTAAGATCCACCCTTGATGCTTGTTCTTCAAAGTCAAGACTATGCTGCTCTTCCAGTGCGTCAAGTTCATTTATTAGACCTGAAATAGTATTTTTATTGGTGGTGATGTTTCCGACGGTAGATTTGCTCCAGCTCCAAAGATTGGCACGAAGATATCTAAGTTTAAGGACCATGTTTGCAACTCTTTCCTCTGATGATGGGGATTTAGACCATCATTTTTGATCAAATTATCAAAACCTTCATATAGTTGCCAGAAATTTTCGAAATGAAATGGCTTTATTTGAGATCCCTGACTAGATATTGCTGTCTTGGTCGAAAGGAGAAGAGGAATGTGATCTGATGTTATTGTTAGAGAGGAGAAAGAGAGGAGGTGAGAAAATGATTGTGCCAATTTAGTGATACAAGGCATCACTAAATTTTTGCCAAACTACGCTGATCTCTGAAATTTAATTAGGTGAATCTACGCAAGGTTAAGTTGATCTCTAGCAGCCCTAGTGAAAAGATAAAGTCATTGAAGATCTGTGAGGAATAATTACAATCAGAAGCACTCACCCTCTTAGCTCAGAACCTTGTGGCATTGAAATCTCCTATCAAGGCCCAAGGTAGATTGATGGAGCGATCTAGATCTTTAAGTTCCACAAAGAAAGCCGCATTAGAGGGTTGATCACGAGGCTCATAAATATTAGTGATGATAAACTTAGCATTGGAACTTTTCAAAGAGAACTCGGTGCTCAATGTGAATCTTCCTCTGTGGTATGGCCTCCTATCAATTTCATTTTGGTTCCAAGCTGTTAGAAGACCTCCAATAGAATTGATAGCCTCTAAAGTGTGGTGCCCTTCGTATTTCATCCCATATATCAATCTGAGAGTAATTGGAGAAAGGTGGGCTCAGTTTGGTTCCTTGTGGCAAACTATCACACTTCTTCCTTTTTTGATGGTCTCCTTGGCAAGGCATTTTTTTGAGGGTAGGCCCAACCCTCATACATTCCAGAACAATATTAGCATTGATGTATAAACAAGCTCAATATTAGGTTGATGACTACTAGACAGACAACAAAAGAGTATAACCATTGTATCAGGAAAGAAAAACACTGGGTAAGTAGTAAGAGAATAGGGCATAAAAAACCATATAAGAACCCGCATACAAAACGTCAGTTTCGAAAATAGTCTGACATAGATCTTAAGCAGGTAAGAAGCAGGATTAACCTCCTAAGGCCCAAAAAGTAGCAAAAAGCTTCCCATATGCATTACAGACCAAAACAATGTGATGATGAGCAAAATGGGAGCCTCTTCATGCCGACGCTATGGATCCTCCGACCATAAAGGATGTAAGCAATGTTCCCTTTCAAAACCTTCATTTGCTAGATAGGAGAGGCATTATCATCTTCAGGAAGGAGCAAACCACACTTCTTAGCGATTCTTGATATGTCTCCAGCCATGAGGGAGTTGATGAAGAGGAGATCTTTCATTGAGAGCGAGTTATCAGCGATACCTAGGGACTTGAGTTTCTTAGATTGAATTTGGGCACTTCTTTTGTTGGTGACCGGCCTAGGTGACGGTGGTTTTCATGGGAGAGGCCCAAAGGATCGAGGCAAAGGCTTAGGCAATGGGGATGGGTTGCTGGGAGGGCGGAGGGGGAGATTTTAGGCCGACAGGGAAGCAAGAGTCTATTAGATTACGAGTGATACATGTCATAGCACATCAAAATTAATCCTACTCACTACTATGTAGATAGGGTGAGTCGGGATCGTATCCATAGGGATCTTAATCGATTGTTTCGAAAATATAAAAAAAATAATAAATTCAAAAAACTAAGAAAGAAGCATGAAAATTATAATAAAATTATTTTTATTAATCAAATAAAGAAGCATATATAAGAAAAAAAATTATGATACAAGATAACTAAATTAAGTTGATCTTCTCACTGCACCCGATAGTGGATGTGTCTCCTTGAATCCTTCATCTTCTTTCGTGCAGACAGCGGCAGGATGGCTGGAAGGCTTGATCTAGGAACTTCAAGGAAGAAAGGTAGATGGAAGCGGATATGTAGAAGAAAAGAGTAGCAGTACTAAGATTAGGATCTCTCTTAGATTTGATGGGATGTGAAAAAGAGATCTATGGAGGAATATGGTGTCGTGCTAAGGTTAGTACCTCCCCTAGACTTATAGAGAAGAGGAAGAGGGAGAGAGAAAGAGAGAAGCTTGAAGAGAACTTAGGGTTGGCTTGATTGGAGAAGATGGAGGCCTTGAGGTTCTATTTATAGAGTGAGGAGGCTAGGGTTTCATGAAAAGAGAGGTGGGAGCGTGAATAAGGACCCTTGGATCTTCATGAAGAGTGATCTTTTAATCTGAGCCTTTGAGATTTAAGTCATGTTCACACTTGATTCCATTTATCTTCTAATCTGGGTCCTTGATTGGAGAGACTGCTTCTTGACCCTTGATCTTTAAGTCGCATTCACACTGGAATAAAAGCTGGTTGCTTGGTTCACTCAAATCTGATTCGATTTAAGTCCAATTTGAATCGTATAAATCCAAACTCTCTATCACCTACAAAATAGACTAGAGAGCATCAAATTTTAATAAAATAATATTAATTATTATAATATTTAGTATCTCTAGTGACTTAAATTAAGTATTCATCACACCTCCTAAATTTGAACTTTTATTCGTCCTCAAGTAAAATAGATACATTAGCATTGTGCACCAAATTATCCTTGAATAGAAAGTTATCCTATACATTCCTAACTGTAGTGGATATCCAGCTAGACTATTAAAGAGTTACTTCATTGGATTATCAATTCGATCCAATTAGTGGTTGAATATTAGCCATAATAATTTTTAGAGATTTTCTTTCATTGACTCTCCACTCTTCTTTTTAAATTCTCTAACTTAACGTGGGTTTGGTGTAGTATCTTTTTACAGTTTATTCTCTTTATTCTTTCTCTTCTTTTTTTTCTTCTTTTTTTTTAAAGAAATATTTACATGTACAGTCGGTGTAATGTCCTAACCCTTTCAGCTTTCTAATTGACTCTTGTAGCAAGCTTTAGGCCAATGATTCCCAAATCAGTTGGCTTATAGCATTAGGTGTAAAACACCTCTCAGGCTTACTGACTCGAGTTAAAAAGGCTACGAGTTAAAACTGACTATATAAGAGGTTTCTTCATATTCTCACCTTTTGACGCGAACAACAATGCTTACTTAGATGAAGGGGCCCGGTTACTTAGTAAGAAATGCTAAAAACTTTTTTTTCTTCATCAATGATTAAGGTGAACTTTTTACATACTTTGATATTTTCATCCATACCCGCATGAAGCAGATTCTTCATTGAGGTAGGTGGAAAGAGGGTTCTAAAATCACTTCAAAATTTAGTCTGATCTAAATTCTACCATTAATTGGATGTCCTTAATAATTTTTTTCTTGATATCTCTAAAATTATCTAGACCGTTAATCACTCATTGATTAGGATATCTAGTTAACTTCAAATCAAGATAAAATTTAATACACAAATTAATTATTTCTGACTATACTCGAGGATTTAATAAATTAGTTATTCTCCCCCGAACTTAATTTTTATTGTCTCTAATGGAAGAAAGAAAAAAAATGCAAAAGAGGGATACCACCTGATTTGCTATTGTTTGCAGGTTCTTTCATGTTTTTCAAGAGCCCTCATCAGATGTTGATGATGTTCTCCCTCAACTTAGCTAGTCATCCTTATTAGATTCCTATAAATAAAAAAATCTAAATAACTGAAAAAAATAAAATATTGGGTTGCCTCCCAACAAATGCTAAGTTTAAGATCTTCAGTCAGACTAAGCCAAACTTCAATTGTAGACTGGATCCTGCAATTCAATTGAGTCAACTTGTTCGCCATCTTTGATTTCATCCACATAATATTTCAATCATTGACCATTTACTTTGAAGGTGTTTCTCTGTTTAGGATCTTTGATTTCAATTGCTCTATTAGGGAATACCTGAGTTATGATATGGTCCATCCCAATGTGAATGGAGTTTTCAGGGAATAGTCGTAATCTCGAATTATAAAGTCATACTTTTGATGAGATTCGAATATCTTTCATGAAATATATTTATCATGATAAGCCTTAGTTTGAGCTTTATAAATTTATGAATTCTCGTATGCTTTATTGCGTAGCTCTTCTAATTCATTCAATTGTAGTCTTCTATTACTACCTATATTTTCATGTCAAAATTGAATTGTTTATGACCCAAAATGCAAGGTGTTCTAGTTCTACCGGTAGATGACAGGCTTTTTCAAAAATGAGCCGGTAAGGAGACATTCCTATCGAAATTCTGTATACAGTGCGGTAGGCCCATAATGCATCATCTAATCATCCAGACTAATCTTTTCGATCAGGCCTAACCATCTTCTCGAGAATTTCTTTGATCTCCCTATTGGAGACTTCCACTTGGTCACTAGTTTAGGGATGGTATGGTGTGACAACTTTGTGAGTGATTCTGTATTTCTTCATTAAACTTTCAAAGTGCCTATTCATGAAGTGTGCACCTCCGTCACTAATAATGGCTCTTGAGCAACCAAATTGACTTAAGATGTTCTGTTGGATGAATTTGATTACCATCTTGTGATCATTCATTCTGGTTGCCATAGTCTTAACCTATTTAGATACGTAATCTACCGCAACCAAAATATATTCGTATCTATAGGATGGAGGAAAGGGGCCCATAAAATTGATTCTCCAAGTATCAAAAACTTTCACGACCAAGATGGGGGATAGGGACATCATGTTTTTTTTAGAAATATTTTTCGTCTGTTGACAGCGCAAGCACTTAAGACAAAATTTATGTGTATGCTTAAACAATGTCAGTCAGTAAAATCCACTTTATAATACTTTCATGATCATTTTTTTTCACTAAATATCCCCGCATGCATGAGAGTGACAAATGGTAAGTATACTTATATACTCGCTCTCAGGGACACAGCGTCGAATCACTTGGTTTGGATAATATTTGAACAATTTGGATTCCTCCTAATAATAATGTTTGACCTATGAGAAGAATTGATCCTTTTCTGTTTTATCCAATGGAGAGAAACTTGCCCTGTTGCCAAATAGTTAATGATGTGGGCAAATCATGGGATTTGGTCAGAGGAGGTTGCAAAAAGTTGTTCGTCAGAGAATTTCTCCTTGACCTCATCTGTATCCATCGTATGATCAACTAAGATTTTAGAAATGTGACCAGCGATCATATTTTTGAAACCCTTTTTGTCTCAGATTTCTGGATCAAAGTTTTGAAGCAGAAGGATCCATCTGATTAATCACAGTTTAGTATCTTTCTTTGAGAGCAGATATTTCAGAGCCGCGTAATCAGAATACACTAGAATCTTAGATTCTAATAGATATGAACAAAATTTATCAAGGGCGAATATCACCACTAGTAGCTTTTTTTCTATCGTGTAGTTCAATTGGGCATCGGATAGAGTTTTGCTAGTGTAATAGATCATATGTGGCTCCGTGTTGATTCTTTGACCTAAGACGGCCCCTAGTACGAAATCAGAAGCGTCACATATGATTTCAAATAGAAAGGACCAATCAGCAAGTTTTATTATGGGTGCTGTTGTTAGGACTATTCGTAATGTGTGGAAGGCTTGTAGACATTCTTTATTAAAGACAAATGACGTGTCCTTAACTAGCAGATTGCACAAGGAGCTCGATATATTGCTAAAATCTTTGATGAAGCATCTGTAAAATCCAGCACGACCTAGAAAGGATCATATTTGTCGAATCGAAGTGGGGGTGGTAGTTTAAAATGATCTTGATTTTGGCTTTGTCTATCTCAATCCCCCTTTCAGAAACAATATGTCCGAATATGATTTTTCTTAAACCATGAAATGGCACTTTTCCCAATTTAAAATCAAATTTGTCTCCGTATAGCGCTTGAGGACTTTGGAGAGGTTATGGAGATAATCTTCAAAGGTGGTTTCAAACATGGAGAAATCATCTATGAAAACTTTAAGATATTTGTCCATCATATCTGAGAAAATGATCAAGATGCACCATTGAAATGTAGTGGATGCATTGCAGAGCCCGAACGGCATATGTCGAAAAGCGAAAGTGCCATAGGGGCAAGTGAAGGTGGCTTTCTCTTGATAATCCGAAAATATAGGTATCTGATTGTACCCCAAATAACCATCTAAAAAATAGAAAAAATGTTGACCCACTAGCCGTTCTACGATTTGATCAACGAAGGATAATGGAAAATAGTCCTTCCTAGTAATGGCATTTAGTTTCTATAGTCAATGCATACTCGCCAGCTAGATGGTGTGCCAGTGGGAAGCAATTCGCCTTCTTCATTCTCCACTACATAATACCTGATTTCTTAGGTACTACTTGAATAGCACTGACCCATTTACTGTCGGATATGGGATAGATAATTTCAACATCTAACCATTTTACCACCTCTTTCTTCACTACTTTTCATAAGTTTGGGTTCAGTCTCCTCTGCATGTCTCGATGAGGTTTGGCATCTGCCTTACAATGAATATGGTGCATATAGATGGAGGGATCAATTCTTTTAGATCGGTGATGGACCAGCCGATAGCCTCTTTGTTTTTCTTCAGAACACCAACCAATTATGTTTTCTGATTTGGGGTCAAGTCTGATGCAATGATTGTTGGGATGCGTAAGCGATTTCATGCATGTATTTCAAATTTTTAAAAAATTATAGTGAAAGACAACTAGATTAATTAAATTAATCTAACATACATATGATTTAATCATCAAATCAACCTACTCTAGGATCTATGACATGTTATGTTGCATATAAAATC